>JAWPHD010006800.1:0-138922 GCA_037043455.1 Cyrtodaria siliqua
ATCCAACAAGGCGTTTAAACAGGAGGAGTAGCGCCGACAAGAAATTTAAAAGGAAAAATGTCAAAGGGCCATAACTTCATCAACAAGAGGTCAATGACCTTGAAGCTCTACTGATTGATTTTGATTTCAGGAAGTAGTCGCTACAGACTTGTTTTTTGAAAATCTATTTTTAACCGTTGCGGCCATCTTGAATTTCCGGCCGACCTGAAATTTTGCTAAGATCAATAAGACATTAAGAGCAACATTCCTGTGAAGTTTCATGAAAATCCGTCAGGTAGTTTCAAAGAAGTAGTCGCTACAAGTTTTCATTATATAACTCTATGTAAACAAAGCAGCCATGTTTAAGGTCAAATCAAAACGATTTTCGACAAGGACCAACATCATGTCATACTGATCATTTTAGAAAAAGTCCCATATCAATATCTCTTATTGTTTTGAAGAAGTAGTCGCTACAAACTTATTTATTTTAAATCTATTTTTAGCTGTGGCGGCCATCTTGAATTTCCGGCCGACCTGAAATTTTTCTAGGATCAACTAGACATCAAGAGCAACATTCCTGTGAAGTTTCATGAACATCCGTCAAGTAGTTTCAGAGGAGTAGTCGCTACAAGTTTTTACTATATAACTCTATGTAAACAAAGATGGCCGCTGGCAGGCATGTTTAACGTTGAATCAAAACGATTTTTGACTAGGATCAACATCATGTAATGCTGATCATTTTAGAAAAAGTCCCATATCAATATCACTTATAGTTTTCAAGAAGTAGTCGCTACAAACTTATTTTTTAAAAATCTATTTTTAGCTGTGGCGGCCATCTTGAATTTCCGGCCGACTTGAAATTTTTCTAGGATCAATCAGACATCAAGAGCAACATTCCTGTAAAGTTTCATGACAATCCGCCAAGTAGTTTCAGAAAAGTAGTCGCTACAAGTTTTTACTATATAACTCTATGTAAACAAAGATGGCCGCTGGCAGCCATGTTTAACGTTGAATCAAAACGATGTTTGACTAGGATCAACATCATGTCATGCTGATCATTTTAGAAAAAGTCCCATATCAATATCACTTATAGTTTTCAAGAAGAAGTCGCTACAAACTTGTATTTTAAAACTCTATTTTTAGCTTTGGCGGCCATCTTGGATTTCACATCAACATGAATTTTTGCTAGGATCAACTAGACTTTATGGGCAACATTTCTGTAAAGTTTCATGAATATCCATCCAGTAGTTTCAGCTGTGAAGTCGCTACAAGTTTTTACTATATAACTCTATGTAAACAAAGATGGCCGCTGGCAGCCATGTTTAACGTTGAATCAAAACGATTTTTGACTAGGATCAACATCATGTCATGCTGATCATTTTAGAAAAAGTCCCATATCAATATCACTTATAGTTTTCAAGAAGAAGTCGCTACAAACTTGTATTTTAAAACTCTATTTTTAGCTTTGGCGGCCATCTTGGATTTCACATCAACTTGAATTTTTGCTAGGATCAACTAGACTTTATGGGCAACATTTCTGTAAAGTTTCATGAATATCCATCCAGTAGTTTCAGCTGTGAAGTCGCTACAAGTTTTTACTATATAACTCTATGTAAACAAAGAGCCGCTGGCAGCCATGTTTAACGTTGAATCAAAACGATTTTTGACTAGGATCAACATCATGTCATGCTGATCATTTTAGAAAAAGTCCCATATCAATATCACTTATAGTTTTCAAGAAGAAGTCGCTACAAACTTGTATTTTAAAACTCTATTTTTAGCTTTGGCGGCCATCTTGGATTTCACATCAACATGAATTTTTGCTAGGATCAACTAGACTTTATGGGCAACATTTCTGTAAAGTTTCATGAATATCCATCCAGTAGTTTCAGCTGTGAAGTCGCTACAAATAAAAGTTTACGGACAGACAGACGGACAGACGGACAGACGGACAGACGGACAGACGGACGGACGGACGACGGACTCCGCACCACGGCATAAGCTCTGCTGATCTCTGATCAGTAGAGCTAAAAATCAACGATTCGGAAAAAACACAATAGGCACAACAATGTTTCCTGCTAAAATGGCGTTAACACCAACAAAAATAAAGAAAAAAAAAATACCAATTTTTAAATAAAAAAGAGGTCAATGACCTTGAAGCTCTACTGATTGATTTTGATTTCAGGAAGTAGTCGCTACAGACTTGTTTTTGGAAAATTTATTTTTAGCCGTGGTGGCCATCTTGAATTTCTGGCCGACCTGAAATTTTGCTAGGATCAATAAGACATCAAGAGCAACATTCCTAAGAAGTTTCATGAAAATCCGTCAAGTAGTTTCAGAGGAGTAGTCGCTACAAGTTTTCATTATATTAGTCGCTGTGGCGGTCATTTTCATTATTCGACGATAACGAGAAACACAAACTTGATAGAGGCCAACCCAAGGAACACGTTTATGGTATTTCACAATAATGGAAGAAGTGGTTTCGGAGATGTCATTTTAAAATTCCTCAAATTTGACCTAGTTTTAGCCATGGCGGCCATCTTGGATGACTGGAGGCCAAGAAAAAAACAAATCTGAGAGGGGCCCTCCCAAGTCACGTTGTGATTAAGTTTCATCAAAATCCTTCAAGCGGTTTCAGAGGAAATGTCGATTTTATACAAGGGGCCCAAGAGGGCCTGTAAACGCTCTACTTGTATGATGTGATTCAAAAACATAAACATGATAGAGGCCAACCCAACAAACATGTTTCCTATATATAACTCTATGTAAACTTTGGGTTATCGTGGTGGCCATTTTGAATCTCTGTAAACAACGAAATACACAAACTTGATAGAGGCCAACAACAGGAACATGCATATGATATTTAACTAGAATGGAATAAGTGGTAATATGTCATTTGATAAATGTCCTTAAATTTGACCTAAGTTTAGCCATGGTGGCCATCATGGATGACTGGAGGCCCTTAAAACGCAAATCTGAGGGGGACTAACCCAAAGATCATTGTGATTAAGTTTCATCAAAATACTTCAAGCAGTTTCAGACAAAATGTCATTTTTAACGTTTTCCTATATAACTCTATGCAAACTTTGGGTCGCTATGGCGGCCATTTTGATTATTCGACGATAACGAAAAAACACAAACTAGATAGAGGCTAACTCAAGGAACATGTTTATGATATTTCACAAGAATGCAATAAGTGGTTTCGGAGGAGATGTTGTTTGAAATTTCCTTAAATTTGACCCAATTTTAGACATGGCGAACATCTTGGATGACCAGCGGCCGCGAAAAACACAAATCTGACAGGCACTATCCCAAATATCATGGTGATTAAGTTTCATCAATATCCTTCAAGAGGTTTCAGAGAAGATGTCATTTTTAAACTTTTCCTTTATAACTCTATGTAAACTTTTGATCGCTGTGGCGGCCATTTTGATTATTCGATGATAACGAAAAACACAAACTTGATAGAGGCCAACCCAAGGAACATGTATATGATATTTCACAAGAATGGAATAAGTGGTTTTGGAGGAGATGTTATTTTAAAATTCCTTAAATTTGACCTAGTTTAAGCCATGGCAGCCATATTGGAGGACTGGAGACCAAGAAAACAAAATCTGACAGGGGACCTCCCAAGTCACATTGTGATGAAGTTTCATCAAAATCCTTCAAGCGGTTTCAGAGGAAATGTTGATTTTATAAAATTGCTAACAGACGGAGAGACAGACAGATGGACGGACCGACGGACCGACAGACGAAAAGTGATCCCATAAGCTCGCCTGGCCTTTGGCCACTAGAAATAAAAGCAGTGGTGAGACCTAACCTCATATAACTTCACATGCACATTGCCATTGATTAGCGATGAAATCCTGTTGTTTTTGGGGCCAGTAGTTTAAGGTAAAGGTCACAGTGACCTTATATGGAATGATGCATTCTGAACAATCACATACAAACCAAAACTTATAAATCTTTATATGTATATTGCCATTAGTAAGAGGATAAACCCTTATGGTTTTTTTTGCAAGTAGGTTAAAAGTAAAGGTCGCGGTAACTGATATGGAATTATACATTCTGCACAATCACATAAAAATCATAACACCTACACTCATGAAACTTAAGTACCTTGACCTTGGTGACAGGAGAAACCCTTTTTTTTTTGGAGGGGGGGGGGGTGGGGGGGGGATGGCAAGTAGGTTTAAGTAAAGGTCACAGTCATCTTATATAAAAATATACAATGCCCACAGTAACATAAAAACCGTGCTGAGACCTAACCTCATTCATATAACTTCACATGCACATTGCCCTTGATTAGAGATGAAATCCTGTAGTTTTTGGGGCAAGTAGTTTAAGGTAAAGGTCACATTGACCTTATATGGAATTATGCATTCTGCACAATCACATAAAAACTGAAAGACCTAAACTTATAAATCTTTATAGGTATATTGCCCTTAGTAAGAGGAAAAACCCTATTGGTTTGGGGCAAGTAGGTTAAAGGTAATGGTCACAGTGACCTGATAGGGAAACAGGCATTCCACACAATAACATCAAAACCATGAGATCAAAACTCATAAAACTTCATAAATACTTTGACCTTAATGATACGAGAAATCTTATAAATGTTACTGGGGACATATCATTAAATGTAAAGATCACAGTGACCTTATATGTAAATATATGTATTCTGTACAATAATATCAAAACCATAATACATAAACTGATAAATGTCCATAGGCACATTGCCCTTAGTGAGAGGAGAAACCTAATTGTTTTAAGAACAATTAGGTTTAAAGGTAAAGGTCACAGTGACCTTATATGGAATTATGCATTCCACATAATAACATCACAAGAAATCCGTGGATTCACATGTCTCGCCTAATGGGGGCTGGACTTAAAAATGAAAACGTCAATGGTGCTTAAATGAAAGTTTGTAAACATTTTAGTAAATAAAAACAATGGAGTTTGCCGGCCGGCCGTTTGCTTTTGCTGAGATGACATTTAAATGCATTTGTTTAAAAACAAAATGCCATTCTATTAAAAACAAGAGGCCCAATATGGCCTGTGGATGCTCCACTGGCTAAAACAGCTCTTATATCAAGGGTTGTCGACATAAAATTCCCATCAGTACTTTTTTTAAAACATTGCAAAAACAACAGGGACAGGATGGCCTTAGATCGCTCGCCTGGTAATCATGGGCAATAAGTCTGCTGTGTCTAGTCTGGCATGGGTATTTTTTAATTTGTCTCACTTCTTCTATGAATGAAATTTCATAATAATGGGTGAGGGGGTTTATATTAACATTCTAAACAAATATGGTAAAGATCAGATAAAAAATGAATAACTACAGATTTAACAAAGGAAAATACAATATAGCATTTTTCAACCATAACCTATAACCTGTTGTTACTAACAATATCTAGCTGGTTTTCGAACTTGTCCAAGATTTCATTGATATACCACGCTTTGAACAACTAGACATCATACTGAGGCTTCCTGCCAAATTTTGTAGAAATCCAAGAAGCTCTTTAGGAGGAGTAAAGCCGACAAGAAATTTAAAGTAAAAATGTCAAAGTGCCATAACTCCCGTCACAAATCAGGGAACTGGACGAAAACAAGATATGCACAACTAGACATCTAACCGATGCTTCCTGCCAAGTTTCGTCGAAATCCAACAAGGCGTTTAAACAGGAGGAGTAGCGCCGACAAGAAATTTAAAAGGAAAAATGTCAAAGGGCCATAACTTCATCAAAAATCAACGATTCGGAAAAAACACAATAGGCACAACAATGTTTCCTGCTAAAATGGCGTTAACACCAACAAAAATAAAGAAAAAAAAAATACCAATTTTTAAATAAAAAAGAGGTCAATGACCTTGAAGCTCTACTGATTGATTTTGATTTCAGGAAGTAGTCGCTACAGACTTGTTTTTGGAAAATTTATTTTTAGCCGTGGTGGCCATCTTGAATTTCTGGCCGACCTGAAATTTTGCTAGGATCAATAAGACATCAAGAGCAACATTCCTAAGAAGTTTCATGAAAATCCGTCAAGTAGTTTCAGAGGAGTAGTCGCTACAAGTTTTCATTATATAACTCTATGTAAACAAAGATGGCCACTGGCAGCCATGTTTAACGTCGAATCAAAATAATGTTTGACTCGGATAACCATCATGTCATGCTGATCATTTTACAAAAAGTCCCATATCAATATCACTTATAGTTTTCAAGACGTAGTCGCTACAAACTTCTTTTTTAAAAATCTTTTTTTAGCTGTGGCGGCCATCTTGAATTTCTGGCCGATCTGAAATTTTGCTAGGATCAATTAGACATTAAGAGCAACATTCCTGTAAAGTTTCATGAAAATCCGCCAAGCAGTTTCAAAGGAGAAGTTGCTACAAGTTTTTACTATACAACTATGTAAACAAAGATGGCCGCTGGCAGCAATGTTTAAAGTTGAATCAAAACAATTTTTGACAAGGACCAACATCATGTCATGCTGATCATTTTAGAAAAAGTCCCATAACAATATCACTTATAGTTTTCAAGAAGAAGTCGCTACAAACTTGTATTTTGAAAATTTATTTTTAGCTGTGGCGGCCATCTTGAATTTCCGGCCGACCTGAAATTTTGTTAGGATCAATTAGACATCAAAAGCAACATTTTTGTGAAGTTTCATGAAAATCCGTCAAGTAGTTTCAGAGGAGTAGTCGCTACAAGTTTTCATTATATAACTCTATGTAAACAAAGATGGCCGCTGGCAGCCATGTTTAACATCGAATCAAAACGATTTTCGACAAGGACCAACATCATGTCATGCTGATCATTTTAGAAAAAGTCCCATATCAATATCACTTGTAGTTTTCAAGAAGTAGTCGCTACAAACTTGTTTTTCAAAAACCTATTTTTAGATTTGGCGGCCATCTTGGATTTCACATCAACATGAATTTTTGCTAGGATCAACTAGACTTCATGGGCAACATTTCTGTAAAGTTTCATGAAAATCCATTCAGTAGTTTCAGAGGAGTAGTCGCTACAAAAAAAAGTTTACGGACAGACGGACAGACAGACGGACAGGCGGACAGATGGACGACGGACGCCGCACCACGGCATAAGCTCTGCTGATCTCTGATCAGTCGAGCTCAAAAAAAATCCAAAAAAAATCAATGAATTAATCAAATAAGGCTAAATAATATTATACCTGAGTTTACTGTAACCCGACCGACCCTCTGAAAATAAAATAAATAAAAAAAAAAAAAAATAAATAAAAAAAAATAAATAATAATTATGTTCACGCGATCACGGCCGACCCATGTGCTCATTTTCCTGCAATTGGAACTGACCCTTTCCGGAACTGCGGGAAAAAAATTAAACTGTTTTACCCCTTTGAAATAATTGCAAGTGTTTGGGAAAAGATCCAGTTGTTGCCAGGCCTTTTGGCAACCATCTGGTAAAGTTTGGTAATGATCAGATGAAAAATGAAAGCCCAATCATATTAATGAGGCAAAATATAGCATTTTTAACTAAATCAAGGGCCATAACTCCGCTGTTACTGATCCGATCTGGCTGGTTTTCGAACTTTCATTGATATTAACAATCTGTTAAAGTTTGGTAAAGATCGGATGAAAAATGAAGGCCCTATGCCAGTAGAGCTAAAAATCATCATCTCCAAAAAGTAGGTCAAGGTCATAGATGAAATCCATGCATCCAAAAAGATGCACTACCCAAGACACAACTATGTCAAAATAGAATATGTTTTCTTCCGAAGTTTAAGCTATAAATTAGGTATAAAACATCTAGTGCATAATTATAGTTCATGAGAAAGTGATGTAAATGTAACAATTTAAGTTATCTGCCCTTTGCTTTGTCACGTTGCAATGTACCACTCAAGATACAACTATAAGCAAAGTTTGAAAGGTCTTAGTGCATACAGTTGGTGAAAAAGTGACCTAAATGCCAAATTTGAAGGTAAAAATTATAAGGTTATCTGCCCTTTGCTTGGAGGGTCCACATTTGCTTTGTCACATTGCGATGTAAAACTCAAGATACAACTATAAGCAAAGTTTTAAATGTCTAGTGCATACAGTTGGTAAAAAAGTGACCTAAACGCAAAAGTTGAACCTAAAAATTTATTAAGTTATCTGCCCTTTGCTTGGAGTGTCAAGTTCACTTACACATTTGCTTTGTCACGTTGCAATGTACCACCCAAGATACAACTATAAGCAAAGTTTGAAAGGTCTAGTGCATACAGTTTGTGAAAAAGTGACCTAAACGCAAAACTTGAACCTAAGAATTATTAAGTTATCTGCCCTTTGCTCGGAGGGTCAAGGTCACTTCCACATTTGCTTTGTCACCTTGCGATGTACCACCTAAGATACAACTATAAGCAAAGTTTGAAAGGTCTAGTGCATACAGTTTGTGAGAAAATGACCTAAACACAAAACTTGAATGTTGAAGCCGCCGCCGCCGCCGCCGGAAAAGCAACACCTATGTCTCTTTTTTTCTTCGTAAAGGCAAGACAAAAACTGATGGGAGAAACTGTAATGTTTTGGGGCAAGTCAGTTAAAGGCAAAGGTCACAGTGACCTTATATGGAATTATGCATTCTGCACAAAAACTTCAAAACCATAACACCTACACTCATAAAACATAAGTACTTTGCCATTGGTGCCAGGAGAAACCCTATTGTTTTGGGGGCAAGTAGGTTAAAGGTAACGGTGAAAGTCATCTTACATGAAAATATACATTCTGCAGAATAACATCAAAAGAGTGTAACTTACACTCATAAACATTACTACTTACATTGCCCTTGATGAGAGGTAAAGGTCACAGTAACTAATATGGAATTATAAATTCTACACAATCACATACAAACTGTAAGCCTAACCTCATAAATATTTATAGCTATATTGCCCTTAGTTAGAACTGAATGTTGTTTAAAGTCTCATCAACACAGTACAGGTTATTTAGAGCCACCCCAGAGAGAGGGGAAGGATACATAGGAATCCGGGAACCTGCCCTACTCTTATTATCGAATAGATTCCTATGGTTCTTTAACGTGCTCGGTTGATAGACCGATACATGGGACCGCCCGGTTTACGTCCCCATCCGACAGGCGAGGCTAAGGAAAAGTGTCTTGCCCAACAACACACCAACGGAACTCAGTGGCACCACGGAGGATTGAACCCGGGGCCCTTAGTAAGAGGATAAACCCTACTGGTTTGGGACAAGTAGGTTAAAGGGAACGGTCACCGTGACCTTATATGGAAATAGGCATTCCGCCCAATAGCATCAAAAAAGTAAAACCTAAACTCATTAAACTTCATAAGTACACTGCCCTTGATGAGAAGAGAAACCTAATTGTTCTTGATTTATATGAGTTTAGGTCTTACAATTTTGAGGTTATTGTGTGGTATGCCTATTTCCACATAAGGTCACTGTGACCTATGCATTTAACCTACTGGCCTAGGTTAAAGTTAAAGACAACAGTGACCTTACATGGGTTTATGCATTCTGCACAATAACATCAAAACTGTAAGACCTAAACTCATAGAACTTCAGAAGAACATTGCCCTTGATGATAGGAGAAACCTTACTATTGTTACCAGGGCCAGTCAATAAAATGTAAAGGTCACAGTGACCTTATATGGGAATATTTGTATCCGCACCATAACATCAAAACCATAAAACCTAAACTCATAAATCTTGATAGGTATATTGCCCTTAGTCAGAGGAAAAACCATATTGTTTTGTGGGCAAGTACGTTAAAGGTAAATGCCACAAAGGTGATAAAAGGAACCATGCATTACACACAATAACTTCAAAATCATAACTGCTACACTCATAAAACTTCATAGGGACATTGCCCATAGTGAGAAGAGAAACCCTATTGTTTTGAAAAAAAATAGGTTAAAGGTAAGCCACAGTGACCTTTTATGGAATAATGCATTCTGCAAAATAACATCAAAACCGTATGAGATCAGAAAATAAATCTTGATAGGTACATAGCCCTTAGTGATAGGAGAAACTACAATGTATGGGGCAAGTAGGTTAAAGGCAAAGGTCACTGAGACCTTATACGGAATTCTGCATTCTGCACAATAACTTCAAAACCGTAACACCCACACTAATGAAACTTAAGTACTTTGCCTTTGGTGACAGGAGAAACCCTATTGTTTTGGGGGCAAGTAGGTTAATGGTAAAGGTCACAGTGATCTTTTATAAAAAATAAATACAATGCCCACAGTACCATAAAAACCGTGGTGAGACCTAACCTCATATAACTTCACATGCACATTGCCGTTGATTAGAAATGAAATCCTGTTGTTTTTGGGGCCAGTAGTTTAAGGTAAAGGTCACAGTGACCTTATATGGAATTATACATTCTGCACAATCATATAAAAACTGTAAGCCTAACTTCATAAATATTTATAGGTATATTGCCCTTAGTAAGAGGATAAACCCTATTGGGACAAGTAGGTTTGGTTTGGGACAAGTAGGTTAAAGGGAAGGTGACAGTGACCATATATTGAAATAGGCATTCCGCCCAATAGCATCAAAACAGTCAGACCTAAACTCATAAAACTTCATAAATACATTACCCTTGAATAGGGGAAAAACCTAATTGTTCTTGATTTATATGAGTTTAGGTCTTATAGTTTCGATGTTATTGTGCGGAATGCCTATTTCCATATAAGGTCACTGTGACCTATGCATTTAACCTACTGGCCTAGGTTTAAGGCAACAGTGACCTTACATGGAATTAAGCATTCTGCACAATAACATTAAAATTGTAAGACCTAAACTGACAGAACTTCATAAGAACATTGCCCTTGATGATAGGAGAAACCTTACTATTGTTATTGGAACAGTCAATTAAATGTAAAGGTCACAGTGACCTTAAATGAGAATATATGTATTCTGCACAATAACATCAAAACTGTAAAACTTAAACTCATAAATCTTTATAGGTATATTGCTCTTAGTAAGAGGAAAAACCCTGTTGGTTGGGGGCAAGTAGGTTAAAGGTAATAGTCACGTGACAGTGACCTGATATGGAAACATGCATTCCGCCCAATAAAATCAAAACATAAGATCAAAACTCTTATCACTTCGTAAGTATATTGCCCTTGATGATAGGTGAAACCTTATTATTGTTATTGGGGTAAGTCAGTTAAATGTAAAAGTCAGTGACCTTAATATATGTATTCTATACAATAATATCAAAACCATCAGACTTAAACTTATAAATCTTCATAGAAACATTGCCCTTACTGCGAGGACAAACCTTATTGTTTTGAGAACAATTAGGTTAAAGTAACGGTCACAGTGACCTTATATGTAACAAGCAAATTCGATGAATTGATATCTGCCGCCGAATGATGTATTATCCTCAAGCGGAAGAAATGTGTTCGGATTTCTTTTTAATTAGTATAAATCATGACCTTGAGCCTTCATAAATTAGAATATCTACTAGGTAGTATTTTTGAAATCCATCACCATAGTAAATTTGAAAAAAAAGATGTACCATTTTTAGGCATTGACTTTTGTAGTTGGACTAAATGGCTGAACTGGGTGTAATATTAACAGGTGTGTATAATATAGCAATAAAATTAATGGAATATACAAGAAATGTAGAATTGTATATCAATGATTACTTTCTAATTACCTGGACATTTGATATTTATCAATCTGATTACTTCATCTCATTACTACGGCTACTATCAGATGATCTTGTTATTTCAGGGGGAGGGATGTATTTGGCTCAAATTTGGCTAGCTTTAAAATAAATCAAACTTTCATTAATATAAACACTCAAACCAAGTTTGACATGTGACCCAGGGGCAAATTTGACCCAATGTCACCATTTGAACAAACTTGGTAGAGGACCAATAAGCTGAGTGAAAATACAAAATATTAAACTGTTGGAAACTTCTTACGTTTACATTATTTTAATTACTATTTCATTCCTTCATGATTCATCAGTTTTTGCGCACAATATGACCTATTTATGAGTCGATGTGCCGTAAAACACCATTCATTCATTCATTTTTGTAGTTTCAGAGAAGACGATTTTTTAAGTTTTTCCCTATATAAGTCTATGTAAAACATGTGACCACTGGGGTGGGGCCAAATTTGACCCCATGGTCACCATTCAACAAACTTGGTAGAGGACCATAAGCTGAGTGTAATTACAAAATATTAAACCTTTGACTCGTGTAGTTTCAGAGAAAAAGATTTTTAAAGTTTTTCCCTATATATACATCTATGGAAAACTGCGACCCCTGGGGCGGGGCCAAATTTGACACCAGGGTAACCATTTGAACAAAACTGGTAAAGGATCCATAAGCTGATAATAAATAAAAAAGATAAAACCTTTATCTCTTGTGGTTTCAGAGAAGATTTTTTAAGTTCTTCCCTATAACTTTATGTAAAACTGATCCAACAAGGGCCCCTAAGCTCCCCATTAAAGAAAAAATCAACCCATCAACCAAGGCATCTGATGAGAAAAAACAAGAGGCCCAAGTGGGCCTGTAGACCCTCTACTGGCATGATGTGATTCAAAAACATAAACATGATAGAGGCCAACCCAAGAAACATGTTTCATATATATAACTATGTAAACTTTGGGTTATCGTGGCAGCCATTTTGAATATTTGACGACAACGAAAAACACACACTTGATAGAGGCCAACAACAGGAACATGTATATGATATTTAACTAGAATGGAATAAGTGGTTTCGGACAAGTTATTGGAAATTTCCTTAAATTTGACCTAATTTTAGCCACGGTGGCCATCTTGGATGACTGGCGGTCGCGAAAAACACAAATTTGAGGGTGACTATTCTAAAGATCATGTTATGACGTTTCATCAAAATCCTTCAAGCGGTTTAAAAGAAGATGTCCTTTTAAGACTTTTCCTATATAACTCTATGTAAATTTTGAGTCACCGTAGGGGCCATTTTGATTATTCGACAATAACGAAAAACACAAACTTGATAGAGGCCAACTCAAGGAACATGTTTATGGTATTTCACAATAATGGAATAAGCGGTTTCGGAGATGTAGTTTGAAAATTCCTTAAATTTGACCTAGTTTTAGCCATGGTGGCCATCTTGGATAACTGGCATCCGCAAAAAACATAAATCTGAGAGGGACTATCCCAAAGATCATTGTGATTTAAGTTTCATCAAAATCCTTCAAGCTGTTTCAGAGAAGATGTCATTTTTAATGTTTTACTATATAACTCTATGTAAACTTTGGGTCGCTGTGGCGGCCATTTTGATTATTCGACGATAACGAAAAACACAAACTTAATAGAGGCCAACCCAAGAAACATGTTTATGATATTTTACAAGAATGTAATTAGTGGTTTTGGAGGAGATGTCGTTTGAAATTTCCTTAAATTTGACCTAACTTTAGCCATGGTGGCCATCTTGGATGACTGGCGGTCGCGAAAAACACAAATCTGAGTGGGGACTATCCTAAAGATCATTGTAATGAACTTTCATCAAAATCCTTCAAGCAGTTTCAGAGAAGATGTCATTTTTTCTATGTAAACTTTGGGTCACTGTGGCGGCCATTTTGATTATTCGACGATAACGAAAAACACCAATTTGATAGATGCTAACCCAAGGAACATGTTTATGATATTTCACAAGAATGCAATAAGTGGTTTCGGAGGAGATGTTTGAAATTTCCTTAAATATTTGACCAAATTTTAGAAATGGCAACCATCTTGGATGACTGGCGGCCGCGAAAAACACAAATCTGAGAGGGACTTTACCAAATATCATGGTGATTAAGTTTCATCAAAATGCTTCAAGAGATTTCAGAGATGTCATTTTTAACATTTTCCTTTATAACTCTATGTAAACTTTTGGTCGCTGTAGTGGCCATTTTGATTATTAGACGAAAACGAAAAACAAAAACTTGATAGAGGCCAACCCAAGGAACATGTATATGATATTTCACAAGAATGGAATAAGTGGTTTCGGAGGATATGTTGTTTGAAATTTCCTTGAATTTGACCTAGTTTTAGCCATGGTGGTCATTTTGGATGACTGGCGGCCGGGAAAAACTTGAGAGGGACTATCCCAAATATCATAGTGATTAAGTTTCATCAAAATCCTTCAAGCGGTTTCAGAGAAGATGTAATTTTTAACCTTTTCCTATATAACTCTATGTAAAATTTTGAATCGCCGTGGCGGCCATTGTGATTATTCGATGATAACGAAAAACATAAACTTGATAGAGGCCAATCCAAGGAATATGTATATGATATTTCAGTAGAATGAAATGAGTGGTTTCGGAGAAGAGGTCGTTTGAAATTTCCTTAAATTTGACCTAGTTTTAGCCATGGCGGCCATCCTAAATCTGAGAGGAGCCCTCCCACTAAACATTGTGATGAAGTTTCATCAAAATCCTTTAAGCGGTTTCAGAGGAGATGTCGATTTCATAAAATTGCTAACAGACAGACGGGAGACCATCTTGGGACTATCCCAAATAGCATGGTGATTAAGTTTCATCAAAATCCTTCAAGAGGTTTCAGAGAAAATGTCATTTTTAACCTTTTCTTATATAACTCTATTTAAACTTTGGGTCGCATTAGTGGCCATTTTAATTATTAGACGAAAACGAAAAATACAAACTTGATAGAGGCCAACAAAAGGAACATGTATATGATATTTCAGTAGAATGGAATCAGTGGTTTCTGAGAAGAGATGTCGTTTGAAATTTACTTAAATTTGACCTAGTTTTAGCCATGGCGGCCATCCTGGATGACTGGCGGCCGTGAAAAACACAAATCTGAGAGGGACTATCACAAATATCATTGTGCGTAAGTTTCATCAAAATCTTTCAGGCGGTTTCAGAGAAGATGTAATTTTTAACCTTTTCCTATATAACTCTATGTAAACTTTGGGTCGCCGTGGCGGCCATTTTGATTATTTGACGATAACGAAAAACACAAACTTGATAGAGGCTAACCCAAGGAACATGTATATGATATTTCACAAGAATGGAATACGTGGTTTCGGAGATGTCGTTTGAAATTTCCTTAAATTTGACCTAGTTTTAGCCATGGTGGCCATCTTGGATGACTAGCGGCCGGGAAAAACACAAATATGAGAGGGACTATCCCAAATATCATTGTGATTAAGTTTCATCAAAATCCTTCAAGCGGTTTCAGAGAAGATGTCATTTTTAACCTTTTCCTATATAACTCTGTAAATTTGTCGTCGCCGTGGACCCATTTTGATTATTTGACGATAACGAAAAACACGATCTTGATAGAGGCAAACCCAAGGAACTGAGAGGGGCGCTCCCTAGTACAATTGTGATGAAGATTCCTCAAAATCCTACAAAGCGGTTTCAGAGGAGATGTCGATTTTATAAAATTGCTAACAGACAGACGGACAGACAGACAGACATACAGACGGACGAAGAACGAAAAGTGATTGCATCAGCTCGCCTGGTCTTTGGCCAGTAGAGCTAAAAATTGCTAACAGATAGACAGACAGACGGATGGACGGACGGAAGACGGACGATATGTGATCCCATAAGCTCGCCTGGTCTTTCGCCAGTAGAGCTTAAAAACGTGGTGAGACCTAACCTCATATAACTTCATATTCACATTGCCGTTGATTAGAGATTAAAGTCTGTTGTTTTTGGGGCCAGTAGTTTAAGGTAAAGTTCACAGTGACCTTATATGGAATTATGCATTCTGAATAATCACATAAAAACCAAAACTTATAAATCTTTATAGGTATATTGCCTTTAGCAAGAGGATAAAACCTATTGTTGTTGTTTTCAAGTAGGTTAAAGGTAAAGTTCATGTTAATTGATATGGAATTATACATTCTGCACAATCACATAAACATCATAACACCTACACTCATGAAATTAAAGTACTTTGCCCTTGGTGACAATATTTTTTTTAGGTGGGGTGAGGGCAAGTAGGTTAAAGGTAAAGGTCACAGTGATCTTATATGAAAATATACAATGCCCACAGTAACATAAAAAATGTGCTGAGACCTAACCTCATATAACTTTCACATGCACATTGCCCTTGATTAGAGATGAAATCCTGTTGTTTTTGGGGCCAGTAGTTAAAGGTTATGGTCACATTGACCTTATATGAAATTTATCCATTCTGCACAATCACATAAAAACTGAAAGACCTATAACTTATAAATCTTTATAGGTATATTGACCTTAGTAAGAGGATAAACCCTATCTATTTATTTTTGCAAGTAGGTTAAAGGTAAAGGTCGCGGTAACTGATATGGAATTATACATTCTGCACAATCACATAAAAAACGTAAGAGCTAAGCTCATCAATATTTATAGGTATATTGCCCCTAGTAAGAGGATAAACCCTATTGGTTTGGGACAAGAAGGTTGAAGGGAAAGGTCACAGTGACCTTATATGGAAATAGGCATTCCGCACTGTAAGACCTAAACTCATAAAACTTCATAAATACATTGCCCTTGATGAGAGGAGAAACCTTTATAAAATTTCATAAGTACACTGCCCTTGATGAGAAGAGAAACCTAATTGTTCTTGATTTATATGAGTTTAGGTCTTACGGTTTTGAGGTTATTACGCGGAATGCCTATTTCCATATAAGCTCACTGTGACCTTTGCATTTAACCTACTGGCCTAGGTTCAAGGTGAAGGCAACGGTGACCTTACATGGAATTATGCATTCTGCACAATAACATCAAAACCGCAAGACCTAAACTCATAGAACTTCATAAGAACATAGCCCTTGATGACAGGAGAAACATTATTATTATTATTTGGGCCAGTCAGTTCAATGTAAAGGTCACAGTGACCTTTTATGGGAATATATGTATTCCGCACAATAACATCAAAACAGTAAAACCTAAACTAATAAATCTTTATAGGTATATTGCCCTTAGTAAGAGGAAAAACCCTATTGGTTTGGGGCAAGTAGGCTAAAGGTAAAGGTCACAGTGACCTGATATGGAAACAGACATTCCGCACAATAAAATCAAAACCGTAAGATCAAAACTCATAAAACTTCATAAGTACTTTGACCTTGATGATACGAGAAATCTTATTAATGTTACTGGGGACATTTCATTAAATATAAAGGTCACAGTGACCTTATATGTAAATATATGTATTCTGTAGAATAATATCGAAACCATATTACCTAAACTGATAAATGTCCATAGGCACATTGCACTTAGTGAGAGGAGAAACCTTATTGTTTTGAGAACAATTAGGTTAAAGGTAAAGATCACAGTGACCTTATATGGAATTAAGCATTCCACACAATAACATCAAAACTGTATGACCTAAACTCATACATTTGCATAGGTACAAAGCCATTAGTGATGGGAGAAACTGTAATGTTTTGAGGCAAGTCAGTTAACGGTAACGGTGAAAGTCATCTTACATGAAAATATACATTCTGCAGAATAACATCAAAACAGTGTTACTTACACTCATAAACTATAAATTATGGGTAAAGGTCACAGTAACTAATATGGAATTATAAATTCTGCACAATCACATACAAACTGTAAGCCTAACCTCATAAATATTTATAGCTATATTGCCCTTAGTAAGAGGATAAACTCTACTGGTTTGGAACAAGTAGGTTAAAGGGAATGGTCACCGTGACCTTATATGGAAATAGGCATTCCGCCCAATAGCATCAAAAAAGTAAAACCTAAACTCATTAAACTTCATAAATACATTGCCCTTGATGAGAAGAGAAACCTAATTGTTCTTGATTTATATAATTTTGAGGTTATTGTGTGGTATGCCTATTTCCACATAAGGTCACTGTGACCTATGCATTTAACCTACTGGCCTAGGTTAAAGTTAAAGACAACAGTGACCTTACATGGGATTATGCATTCTGCACAATAACATCAAAACAGCAAGACCTAAACTCATAGAACTTCATAAGAGCATTGCCCTTGTTGAGAGGAGAAACCTTATTATTGTTATCAGGGCTAGTCAATTAAATGTAAAGGTCACAGTGACCTTACATGGGAATATTTGTATCCGCACCATAACATCAAAACCATAAAACCTAAACTCATAAATCTTTATAGGTATATTGCCCTTAGTCAGAGGAAAAACCCTATTGTTTTGTGGGCAAGTCGGTTAAAGTTAAATGCCACAGAGGTGATAAAAGGAACCATGAATTGCACACAATAACTTCAAAACCATAACACCTACACCAATAAAACTTCATAGGGACATTGCCCTTAGTCAGAGGAGAAACCCTATTGTTTTGGGGAAAAAAATAGGTTAAAGGTAACAGTCAGAGTGACCTTTTATGGAATAATGCATTCTGCAAAATAACATCAAAACCGTATGACATAAGAATATAAATCTTGATAGGTACATAGCCCTTAGTGATAGGAGAAACCACAATGTATGTGGCAATTAGGTTAAAGGCAGAGGTCACAGTGACCTTATATGGAATTATGCATTCTGCACAATAACTTCAAACCCAAAACACCTACAGTCATACAACTTAAGTACTTCACCCTTGGTGACAGCTGAACCCCTATTGTTTGGGAGGAAGAAGGTTAAAGATACAGGTCACTGTAACCATAGATGGAATTATGCATTCCACAAAATAACATCAAAACCGTATGACCTCAACTCATCAATCTTCCTAGGTACAAAACCCTTAGTGATAGTTTTGTGGCAAGTAGGTTAAAGTAAAAGTTCACAGAGACCTTATATGGAATTATAGATTCTGCACAATAACCTCAAAACCATAACACATACACTCATAACACGTAAGTACTTTGCCCTTAGTGACAGGATAAACCCTATTGGTTTGGGACAAGTAGGTTAAAGGGAACGGTCACCATGACCTTATATGGAAATAGGCATTCCGCCCAATAGCATCAAAACATTCAGACCTAACCTCATAAAACTTCATAAATACATTGCCCTTGATGAGAGTAGACACTTTCATAAAACTTCATAAGCACACTGCCCTTGATGAGAAGAGAAACCTAATTGTTCTTGATTTATATGAGTTTAGGTCTTACAGTTAGAACTTCATAAGAACATTGCCCTTGATGATAGGAGAAACATTATTATTTTTATCAGCGCCAGTCAATTAAATGTAAAGGTCACAGTGACCTTATATGGGAATATATGTATCCGCACCATAACATCAAAACCGTAAAACCTAAACTCATAATTCTATATAGGTATATTGCCCTTAGTCAGAGGAAAAACCCTATTGTTTTGTGGGCAAGTCGGTTAAAGGTAAATTCCACAAAGGTGATAAAAGGAACCATGCATTGCACACAATAACTTCAAAACCATAACACCTACACTCATAAAACTTCATAGGGACATTGCCCTTAGTGAGAAGAACCCTATTGTTTTGAGAAAAAAAATAGGTTAAAGGTAAGTCATAGTGACCTTTTATGGAATAATGCATTCTGCAAAATAACATCAAAACCGTATGACATCAGAAAATAAATCTTGATAGGTACATAGCCCTTAGTGATAGGAGAAACCATAATGTATGGGACAAGTAGGTTAAAGGCAAAGGTCACAGAGACCTTATACGGAATTCTGCATTCTGCACAATAACTTCAAAACCGTAACACCCACACTCATGAAACTTAAGTACTTTGCCATTGGTGACAGGAGAAACCCTATTGTTTTGGAGGCAAGTAGGTTAATGGTAAAGGTCACAGTGATCTTTTATAAAAAAAAAGTACAATGCCCACAGTACCATAAAAACCGTGGTGAGACCTAACCTCATATAACTTCACATGCACATTGCCGTTGATTAGAGATGAAATCCTGTTGTTTTTGGGGCCAATAGTTTAAGGTAAAGGTCACAGTGACCTTATATGGAATTATGCATTCTGCACAATCACATAAAAACTGTAAGCCTAACTTCATAAATATGTATAGGTATATTGCCCTTAGTAAGAGGATAAACCCTATTGGGACAAGTAGGTTTGGTTTGGGACAAGTAGGTTAAAGGGAACGGTGACAGTGACCATATATTGAAATAGACATTCCACCCAATAGCATCAAAACAGTTATGACCTAAACTCATAAAACTTCATAAATACATTACCCTTGAATAGGGGAAAAAACTAATTGTTCTTGATTTATATGAGTTTAGGTCTTACAGTTTTGATGTTATTGTGCGGAATGCCTATTTCTATATAAGGTCACTGTGACCTATGCATTTAACCTACTGGCCTAGGTAAAGTTAAAGGCAACAGTGACCTTATATGGAATTAAGCATTCTGCACAATAACATCAAAACGGTAAGACCTAAACTCATAGAACTTCATAAGAACATGCCCTTGATGATAGGAGAAACCTTATTATTGTTATTGGGCCAGTCAGTTAAATGTAAAGGTCACAGTGACCTTAAATGAGAATATAAAGGTATATTGCCTTCAGTAAGAGGAAAATCCGTTGGTTTGGGGCAAGTAGGTTAAAGGTAATAGTCATGTGACAGTGACCTGATATGGAAACATGCATTCCGCACAATAAAATCAAAACATCAGATCAAAACTCTTATCACTTCGTAAATATATTGCCCTTGATGATAGGAGAAAACTTATTATTGTTATTGGGGTAAGTCAGTTAAATGTAAAGGTCAGTGACCTTAATATATGTATTCTATACAATAATATCAAAACCATCAGACTTAAACTCATAAATCTTCATAGAAACATTGCCCTTACTGCGAGGAGAAACCTTATTGTTTTGAGAACAATTAGGTTAAAATAACGATCACAGTGACCTTATATGTAACAAGCAAATTCGATAAATTGATATCTGCCGCCGAATGATGTATTATCCTCAAGCGGAAGAAATTTGTTCAGATTTCTTTTTAATTAGTATAAATCATGACCTTGAGCCTTCATAAATTAGAATATCTACCTAGACAGTATTTTTGAAATCCATCACCATAGTAAATTTGAAAAAAAGATGTACCATTTTAAGGCATTGACTTTTATAGTTGGACTAAAGGGCTGGACTGGGTGTAATATTAACAGGTGTGTATAATATAGCAATAAAATTAATGTAATATACAAGAAATGTAGAATTGTATATCAATGATTACTTTCTAATTACCTGGACATTTGATATTTATCAATCTGATTACTTCATCTCATTACTACGGCTACTATCAGATGATCTTGTTATTTCAGGGGGAGGGATGTATTTGGCTCAAATTTGGCTAGCTTTAAAATAAATCAAACTTTCATTAATATAAACACTCAAACCAAGTTTGACATGTGACCCAGGGGCAAATTTGACCCAATGTCACCATTTGAACAAACTTGGTAGAGGACCAATAAGCTGAGTGAAAATACAAAATATTAAACTGTTGGAAACTTCTTACGTTTACATTATTTTAATTACTATTTCATTCCTTCATGATTCATCAGTTTTTGCGCACAATATGACCTATTTATGAGTCGACGTGCCGTAAAACACCATTCATTCATTTTTGTAGTTTCAGAGAAGACGATTTTTTAAGTTTTTCCCTATATAAGTCTATGTAAAACATGTGACCACTGGGTTGGGGCCAAATTTGACCACAGGGTCACCATTCAACAAACTTGGTAGAGGACAATAAGCTCAGTGTAAATACAAAATATTAAACCTTTGACTCGTGTAGTTTCAGAGAAAAAGATTTTTAAAGTTATTCCCTATATATACGTCTATGTAAAACTGCGACCCCTGGGGCGGGGCCAAATTCGACACCAGGGTCACCATTTGAACAAAACTGGTAAAGGATCCATAAGCTGATAATAAATAAAAAAGATAAAACCTTTATCTCTTGTGGTTTCAGAGAAGATTTTTTAAGTTCTTCTCTATAACTTTATTTAAAACTGATCCAACAAGGGCCCCTAAGCTCCCAATTAAAGAAAAAATCAACCCATCAACCAAGGCTTCTTATGAGAAAAATCAATAATAATCAAAAAAATAATAATAATCAAAAAAATAATAATCAAAGAAGAGGTCAATGACCTTGAACCTCTACCGATTGATTTTGATTTCAGGAAGTAGTCGCTACAGACTTGTTTTTTGAAAATCTATTTTTAACCGTGGCGGCCATCTTGAATTTCCGGCCGACCTGAAATTTTGCTAGGATCAATTACACATTAAGAGCAACATTCCTGTGAAGTTTCATGAAAATCCGTCAAGTAGTTTCAGAGGAGTAGTCGCTACAAGTTTTCATTATATAACTCTATGTAAACAAAGATGGCCACTGGTAGCCATGTTTAACGTCAAATCAAAATGATTTTCGACAAGGACCAACATCATGTCATACTGATCATTTTAGAAAAAGTCCCATATCAATATCTCTTATAGTTTTGAACAAGTAGTCGCTACAAACTTATTTATTTTAAATCTATTTTTAGCTGTGGCGGCCATCTTGAATTTCCGGCCAACCTGAAATTTTTCTAGGATCAACTAGACATCAAGAGCAACATTCCTGTGAAGTTTCATGAACATCCGTCAAGTAGTTTCAGAGGAGTAGTCGCTACAAGTTTTTACTTTATAACTCTATGTAAACAAAGATGGCCGCTGGCAGCCATGTTTAACGTTGAATCAAAACGATTTTTGACAAGGATCAACATCATGTCATACTGATCATTTTAGAAAAAGTCCCATATCAATATCACTTATAGTTTTCAAGAAGTAGTCGCTACAAACTTGTATTTTAAAACTCTATTTTTAGCTTTGGTGGCCATCTTGGATTTCAGATCAACATGAATTTTTGCTAGGATCAACTAGACTTTATGGGCAACATTTCTGTAAAGTTTCATGAATATCCATCCGGTAGTTTCAGAGGAGTTGTCGCTACAAATAAAAGACAGACGGACAGACGGACGACGGACGCCGCACCACGGCATAACCTCTGCTGATCTCTGATCAGTAGAGCTAAAAATCAAAAAATATTAATAAAAAAAAATAAAAATATGTATAACTGATCCAACAAGGACCCCTAAGCTCTGAACCCATGAACCAAGGTTCCTTATGAGAAAAAACAAGAGGCCCAAGTGGGCCTGTAGACCCTCTACTGGTATGATGTGATTCATAAACATGATAGAGGCCAACCCAAGAAACATGTTTCATATATATAACTATGTAAACTTTGGGTTATCGTGGCAGCCATTTTGAATATTTGACGACAACGAAAAACACACACTTGATAGAGGCCAACAACAGGAACATGTATATGATATTTAACTAGAATGGAACAAGTGGTTTCGGAGAAGTTATTGGAAATTTCCTTATATTTGACCTAATTTTAGCCATGGTGGCCATCTTGGATGACTGGCGGCCGCGAAAAACACAAATTTGAGGGTGACCATTCTAAAGATCATGTTATGACGTTTCATCAAAATCCTTCAAGCGGTTTAAAAGAAGATGTCCTTTCAAGACTTTTCCTATATAACTCTATGTAAATTTTGAGTCACCGTGCCAGCCATTTTGATTATTTGACAATAACGACAAACACAAACTTGATAGAGGCCAACACAAGGAACATGTTTATGGTATTTCACAATAATGGAATAAGCGGTTTCGGAGGAGATGTAGTTTGAAAATTCCTTAAATTTGACCTAGTTTTAGCCTGGATAACTGGCATCCACAAAAAACATAAATCTGAGAGGGACTATCCCAAAGATCATTGTGATTTAAGTTTCATTAAAATCCTTCAATTTAATGTTTTCCTATATAACTCTATGTAAACTTTGTGTCGCTGTGGTGGCCATTTTGATTATTCGACGATAACGAAAAACACAAACTTGATAGAGGCCAACCCAAGGAACATGTTTATGATATTTTACAAGAATGTAATAAGTGGTTTTGGAGGAGATGTCGTTTGAAATTTCCTTAAATTTGACCTAACTTTAGCCATGGTGACCATCTTGGATGACTGGCGGTTGCGAAAAACACAAATCTGAGGGGGGACTATCCTAAAGATCATTGTAATGAACTTTCATCAAAATCCTTCAAGCAGTTTCAGAGAAGATGTCATTTTTTCTATGTAAACTTTGGGTCACTGTGGCGTTCATTTTGATTTTTCGATGATAACGAAAAACACAAACTTGATAGATGCTAACCCAAGGAACATGTTTATGATATTTCACAAGAATGCAAAAAAAAAAAAAAAAAATCTGAGAGGGACTTTACCAAATATCATGGTGATTAAGTTTCATCAAAATGCTTCAAGAGATTTCAGAGAAGATGTCATTTTTAACCTTTTCCTTTATAACTCTATGTCAACTTTTGGTCGAGGTAGTGGCCATTTTGATTATTAGACGAAACGAAAAACAAAAACTTGATAGAGGCCAACTCAAGGAACATGTATATGATATTTCACAAGAATGGAATAAGTGGTTTCGGAGGATATGTTGTTTGAAATTTCCTTAAATTTGACCTAGTTTTAGCCATGGTGGCCATCTTGGATGACTGGCGGCCGGGAAAAACTTGAGAGGGACTTTCCCAAATATCATTGTGATTAAGTTTTATCAAAATCCTTCAAGCGGTTTCAGAGAAGATGTAATTTTTAACCATTTCCTATATAACTTTATGTAAAATTTTGGGTCGCCGTGGTGTCCATTTTGATTATTCGATGATAACGAAAAACCAAAACTTGATAGAGGCCAATCCAAGGAATACGTATATGATATTTCAGTAGAATGGAATAAGTGGTTTCGGAGGAGAGGTCGTTTGAAATTTCCTTAAATTTGTTTTAGCCATGGCGGCCATCCTGGATGACTGGCGGCTGCGAAAAACATAAATCTGAGAGGGGCCCTCCCACGTAACATTGTGATGAAGTTTCATCAAAATCCTTCAAGTGGTTTCAGAGGAGATGTCGACTTTATAAAATTGCTAACAGACAGACGGGAGACCATCTTGGGACTATCCCAAATAGCATGGTGATTAAGTTTCATCAAAATCCTTCAAGAGGTTTCAGAGAAAATGTCATTTTTAACCTTTTCCTATATAACTCTTATTTAAACATTGGGTCGCATTAGTGGCCATTTTAATTATAAGACGAAAACGAAAAATACAAACTTGATAGAGGCCAACCCGAGGAACATGTATATGATATTTCAGTAGAATGGAGTCATTGGTTTAGGAGAAGAGATGTCGTTTGAAATTAACTTAAATTTGACCTAGTTTTAGCCATGACGGCCATCCTGGATGACTGGCGGCCGCGAAAAACACAAATCTGAGAGGGACTATCCCAAATATCATTGTGCTTAAGTTTCATCAAAATCTTTCAGGCGGTTTCAGAGAAGATGTAATTTTTTAACCTTTTCCTATATAACTCTATGTAAACTTTGGGTCGCCGTGGCGGCCATTTTGATTATTTGACGATAACAAAAACACAAACTTGATAGAGGCTAACCCAAGGAACATGTATATGATATTTCACAAGAATGGAATACGTGGTTTCGGAGGAGATGTCGTTTGAAATTTCCTTAAATTTGACCTAGTTTTAGCCATGGCGGCCATCTTGGATGACTAGCGGCCGGGAAAAACATAAATCTGAGAGGGACTATCCCAAATATCATTGTGATTAAGTTTCATCAAAATCCTTCAAGCGGTTTCAGAGAAGATGTCATTTTTAACCTTTTTCTATATAACTCTGTAAATTTTGCGTCGCCGTGGCGGCCATTTTGATTATTTGACGATAACGAAAAACACAAACTTGATAGAGGCCAACCCAAGGAACTGAGAGGGGCCCTCCCTAGTAACATTGATGAAGATTCCTCAAAATCCTATAAAGCGGTTTCAGAGGAGATGTCGATTTTATAAAATTGCTAACAGACAGACGGACAGACAGACAGACGGACGAAGGACGAAAAGTGATTGCATCAGCTCGCCTGGTCTTTGGCCAGTAGAGCTAAAAATTGCTAACAGATAGACAGACAGACAGACAGACAGACAGACGGACGGACAGACGGACGGAAGACGGACGATAAGTGATCCCATAAGATCGCCTGGCCTTTGGCCAGTAGAGCTAAAAAACGTGGTGAGACCTAACCTCATATAACTTCACATTCACACTGCTGTTGAATAGAGATTAAATTCTGTTGTTTTTGGGGCCAGTAGTTTAAGGTAAAGGTCACAGTGACCTTATATAGAATTATGCATTCTGAATAATCACATAAAAAACAAAACTTATAAATCTTTATAGGTATATTGCCCTTAGTAAGAGCATGAACCCTATTTATTTATTTTTGCAAGTAGGTTAAAGGTAAAGGTCACGGTAACTGATATGGAATTATACATTCTGCACAATCACATAAACATCATAACACCTAAACTCATGAAATTTAAGTACTTTGCCCTTGGTGACAATATTTTTTTTGGGTGGGGTGAGGGCAAGTAGGTTAAAGGTAAAGGTCACAGTGATCTTATATGAAAATATACAATGCCTACAGTAACATAAATAACGTGCTGAGACCTAACCTCATATAACTTTCACATGCACATTGCCCTTGATTAGAGATGAAATCCTGTTGTTTTTGGGGCCAGTAGTTAAAGGTTATGGTCACAGTGACCTTATATGGAATTATGCATTCTGCACAATCACATAAAAACTGAAAGACCTATAACTTATAAATCTTTATAGGTATATTGCCCTTAGTAAGAGCATGAACCCTATTTATTTATTTTTGCAAGTAGGTTAAAGGTAAAGGTCACGGTAACTGATATGGAATTATACATTCTGCACAATCACAAAAACCATAAGACCTAAGCTCATCAATATTTATAGGTATATTGCCCCTAGTAAGAGGATAAACCCTATTGGTTTGGGACAAGAAGGTTGAAGGGAAAGGTCACAGTGACCTTATATGGAAATAGGCATTCCGCACTGTAAGACCTAAACTCATAAAACTTCATAAATACACTGCCCTTGATGAGAAGAGAAACCTAATTGTTCTTGATTTATATGAGTTTAGGTCTTACTGTTTTGAGGTTATTGCGCGGAATGCCTATTTCCATATAAGGTCACTGTGACCTTTGCATTTAACCTACTGGCCTAGGTTCAAGGTGAAGGCAACGGTGACCTTACATGGAATTATGCATTCTGCACAATAACATCAAAACCGCAAGACCTAAACTCATAGAACTTCATAAGAACATAGCCCTTGATGACAGGAGAAACCTTATTATTATTATTTGGGCCAGTCAGTTCAATGTAAAGGTCACAATGACCTTTTATGGGAATATATGTATTCCGCACAATAACATCAAAACAGTAAAACCTAAACTAATAAATCTTTAAAGGTATATTGCCCTTAGTAAGAGGAAAACCCCTATTGGTTTGGGGCAAGTAGGTTAAAGGTAAAGGTCTCAGTGACCTGATATGGAAACAGACATTCCGCACAATAAAATCAAAACCGTAAGATCAAAACTCATAAAACTTCATAAGTACTTTGACCTTGATGATACGAGAAATCTTATTAATGTTACTGGGGACATTTTATTAAATATAAAGGTCACAGTGACCTTATATGTAAATATATGTATTCTGTACAATAATATCAAAACCATAATACCTAAACTGATAAATGTCCATAGGCACATTGCACTTAGTGAGAGGAGAAACCTTATTGTTTTGAGAACAATTAGGTTAAAGGTAAAGGTCACAGTGACCTTATATGGAATTAAGCATTCCACACAATAACATCAAAACTGTATGACCTAAACTCATACATTTGCATAGGTACAAAGCCATTAGTGATGGGAGAAACTGTAATGTTTTGGGGCAAGTCAGTTAAAGGTAACGGTGAAAGTCATCTTACATGAAAATATACATTCTGCAGAATAACATCAAAACAGTGTTACTTACACTCATAAACTATAAATTATGGGTAAAGGTCACAGTAACTAATATGGAATTATAAATTCTGCACAATCACATACAAACTGTAAGCCTAACCTCATAAATATTTATAGCTATATTGCCCTTAGTAAGAGGATAAACTCTACTGGTTTGGAACAAGTAGGTTAAAGGGAACGGTCACTGTGACCTTATATGGAAATAGGCATCGCGCCCAATAGCATCAAAAAAGTAAAACTTAAACTCATTAACTTCATAAATACATTGCCCTTGATGAGAGTAGACACATTCATAAAACTTCATAAGTACATGGCCCTTGATGAGAAAAGAAACCTAATTGTTCTTGATTTATATGAGTTTAGGTCTTACAATTTTGAGGTTATTGTGTGGTATGCCTATTTCCACAAAAGGTCACTGTGACCTATGCATTTAACCTACTGGCCTAGGTTAAAGTTAAAGGCAACAGTGACCTTACATGGGATTATGCATTCTGCAAAATAACATCAAAACGGCAAGACCTTAACTAATAGAACTTCATAAAAACATTGCCCTTGTTGATAGGAGAAACCTTAATATTGTTATCAGGGCTAGTCAATTAAAGGTAAAGGTCACAGTATTTGTATCCACACCATAACATCAAAACCATAAAACCTAAACTCATAAATCTTTATAGCTATATTGCCCTTAGTCAGAGGAAAAACCCTATTGTTTTTTGGGCAAGTAGGTTAAAGGTAAATGCCACAAAGGTGATAAAAGGAACCATGCATTGCACACAATAACTTCAAAATCATAACTGCTACACTCATAAACCTTCATAGGTACATTGCCCTTAGTGAGAAGAGAAACCCTATTGTTTTGAAAAAAAATAGGTTAAAGGTAAGTCACAGTGACCTTTTATGTAATGATGCATTCTGCAAAATAACATCAAAACCGTATGACATCAGAAAATAAATCTTGGTAGGTACATAGCCCTTAGTGATAGGAGAAACTATAATATATGGGGCAAGTAGGTTAAAGGCAAAGGTCACAGAGACCTTATACGGAATTCTGCATTCTGCACAATAACTTCAAAAACGGAACACCCACACTAATGAAACTTAAGTACTTTGCCTTTGGTGACAGGAGAAACCCTATTGTTTTGGGGGCAAGTAGGTTAATGGTAAAGGTCACAGTGATCTTTTATAAAAAATAAATACAATGCCCACAGTACCATAAAAACCGTGGTGAGACCTAACCTCATATAACTTCACATGCACATTGCCGTTGATTAGAAATGAAATCCTGTTGTTTTTGGGGCCAGTAGTTTAAGGTAAAGGTCACAGTGACCTTATATGGAATTATACATTCTGCACAATCACATAAAAACTGTAAGCCTAACTTCATAAATATTTATAGGTATATTGCCCTTAGTAAGAGGATAAACCCTATTGGTTTGGGACAAGTCGGTTTGGTTTGGGACAAGTAGGTTAAAGGGAACGGTGACAGTGACCATATATTGCAATAGGCATTCCGCCCAATAGCATCAAAACAGTCAGACCTAAACTCATAAAACTTTATAAATACATTACCCTTGAATAGGGGAAAAACCTAATTGTTCTTGATTTATATTAGTTTAGGTCTTACAGTTTTGATGTTATTGTGCGGAATGCCTATTTCCATATAAGGTCACTGTGACCTATGCATTTACCCTACTGGCCTAGGTTAAAGTTTAAGGCAACAGTGACCTTACATGGAATTAAGCATTCTGCACAATAACATTCAAATTGTAAGACCACAACTCACAGAACTTCATAAGAACATTGCCCTTGATGATAGGAGAAACTTTACTATTGTTATTGGGCCAGTCAATTAAATGTAAAGGTCACAGTGACCTTAAATGAGAATATATGTATTCCGCACAATAACATCAAAACTGTAAAACTTAAAACTCATAAATCTTTATAGGTATATTGCCCTCAGTAAGAGGAAAAACCCTGTTGGTTGTGGGCAAGTAGTTTAAAGGTAATAGTCATGTGACAGTGACCTGATATGGAAACATGCATTCCGCACAATAAAATCAAAACATAAGATCAAAACTCTTATCACTTCGTAAATATATTGCCCTTGATGATAGGAGAAACATTATTATTGTTATTGGGGCAAGTCAGTTAAATGTAAAGGTCAGTGACCTTAATATATGTATTCTATACAATAATATCAAAACCATATTATCTGCCGCCGAATGATGTATTATCCTCAAGCGGAAAAAATGTGTTCGGATTTCTTTTTAATTAGTACAAATCATGACCTTGAGCTTTCATAAATTAGAATATCTACTAGATAGTATTTTTGAAATCCATCACCATAGTAAATTTGAAAAAAAATATGTACCATTTTAAGGCATTGACATTTATAGTTGGACTAAAGGGCTGGACTGGGTGTAATATTAACAGGTGTGTATAATATATAATATAGCAATAAAATTAATGTAATATACAAGGAATGTAGAATTTTATATCAATGATTACTTTCTAATTACCTGGCCTTTTGATATTTATCAATCTGATTACTTCATCTCATTAATACGGCTACTATCAGATGATCTTGTTATTTCAGGGGGAAGGGATGTACTTGGCTCAAATTTGGCTAGCTTTAAAATAAATCAAACTTTCATTTATATAAACACTCAAACCAAGTTTGACATGTGACCCAGGGGCAAATTTGACCCCAATGTCACCATTTGAACAAACTTGGTAGAGGACCAATAAGCCGAGTGAAATTACAAAATATTAAACTGTTGGAAACTTCTTACGTTTACATTATTTTAATTACTACTTCATTCCTTCATGATTCATCAGTTTTTGCGCACAATATGACCTATTTATGTGTCGACCATTCATTCATTCATTCATTTTTGTAGTTTCAGAGAAGACGATTTTTTAAGTTTTTCCCTATATAAGTCTATGTAAAACATGTGACCACTCGGGTGGGGCCAAATTTGACCCCATGGTCACCATTCAACAAACTTGGTAGAGGACCATAAGCTGAGTGTAATTACAAAATATTAAACCTTTGACTCGTGTAGTTTCAGAGAAAAAGATTTTAAAGTTTTTCCCTATATATACATCTATGGAAAACTGCGACCCCTGGGGCGGGGCCAAATTTGACACCAGGGTAACCATTTGAACAAAACTGGTAAAGGATCCATAAGCTGATAATAAATAAAAAAGATAAAACCTTTATCTCTTGTGGTTTCAGAGAAGATTTTTTAAGTTCTTCCCTATAACTTTATGTAAAACTGATCCAACAAGGGCCCCTAAGCTCCCCATTAAAGAAAAAATCAACCCATCAACCAAGGCTTCTTATGAGAAAAATTAATAATAATCAAAAAATAATAATAAAAAAATATTAAAATATGTAAAACTGATCCAACAAGGACCCCTAAGCTCAGAACCCATGAACCAAGGTTCCTTATGAGAAAAAACAAGAGGCCCAAGTGGGCCTGTAGACCCTCTACTGGTATGATGTGATTCAAAAACATAAACATCATAGAGGCCAACCCAACAAACATGTTTCATATATATAACTGTATGTAAATTTTGGGTTATCGTGGCAGCCATTTTGAATATTTGAAGACAACGAAAAACACACACTTGATAGAAGCCAACGACAGGAACATGTATATGATATTTAACTAGAGTGGAATAAGTGGTAATATGTCGTTTGATAAATGTCCTTAAATTTGACCTAAGTTTAGCCATGGTGGCCATCATGGATGACTGGAGGCCCCAAAAACATAAATCTGAGAGGGACTATCCCAAAGATCATTGTTATTAAGTTTCATCAAAATTCTTCAAGCGGTTTCAGAGAAGATGTCATTTTTAACGTTTTCCTATACAGGGCTGTCTTTTGGCTGTTTTTGGGGCCGTTATTCGGCCCTAATAACGGCCCCAGTCCCCCACCTGAAAAGTATCTTTTTTTCCCCCACCTCAGTGTCAAAATTCCCCCCTTGAAAAAAAATAAAAATAAAAACAAGAGGTCAATGACCTTGAAGCTCTACTGATTGATTTTGATTTCAGGAAGTAGTCGCTACAGACTTTTTTTTGAAAATTTATTTTTAGCCGTGGCGGCCATCTTGAATTTCCGGCCGACCTGAAATTTTGCTAGGATCAATTAGACATCAAAAGCAACATTCCTGTGAAGTTTCATGAAAATCCGTTTAGTAGTTTCAGAGGAGTAGTCGCTACAAGTTTTCATTATATAACTCTATGTAAACAAAGATGGCCACTGGCAGCCATGTTTAACGTCGAATCTAAATAATGTTTGACTCTGATAACCATCATGTCATGCTGATCATTTTACAAAAAGTCCCATATCAATATCACTTATAGTTTTCAAGACATAGTCGCTACAAACTTCTTTTTTAAAAATCTATTTTTAGCTGTGGTGGCCATCTTGAATTTCTGGCCGATCTGAAATTTTGCTAGGATCAATTAGACATTAAAAGCAACATTCCTGTAAAGTTTCATGAAAATGCGCCAAGTAGTTTCAAAGGAGTAGTCGCTACAAGTTTTTACTATATAACTCTATGTAAACAAAGATGGCCGCTGGCAGCAATGTTTAACGTTGAATCAAAACAATTTTTGACAAGGACCAACATCATGTCATGGTGATCATTTTAGAAAAAGTCCCATCTCAATATCACTTATAGTTTTCAAGAAGTAGTCGCTACAAACTTGTATTTTGAAAATTTATTTTTAGCCGTGGCGGCCATCTTGAATTTCCGGCCCTTGAAATTTTGCTAGGATCAATTAGACATCAAGAGCAACATTCCTGTGAAGTTTCATAAAAATCCGTCAAGTAGTTTCAGAGGAATAGTCGCTACAAGTTTTCATTATATAACTCTATGTAAACAAAGATGGCCGCTGACAGCCATGTTTAACATCGAATCAAAACGATTTTTGACAAGGACTAACATCATGTCATGCTGATCATTTTACAAAAAGTCCCTTATCAATATCACTTACATTTTTCAAGAAGTAGTCCCTACAAATGTATTTATTTTAAATCTATTTTTAGCCGTGGCGGCCATTTTGAATTTCCGGCCAGCCTGAAATTTTGCTAGGATCAACTAGACATCAAGAGAAACATTCCTGTGAAGTTTCATGAACATCCGTCAAGTAGTTTCAGAGGAGTAGTTGCTACAAGTTTTTACTATATAAAGTTTTCAAGAAGAAGTCGCTACAAACTTGTATTTTGAAAATTTATTTTGAGCCGTGGCGGCCATCTTGAATTTCCGGCCGACCTGAAATTTTGCTAGGATCAATTAGACATCAAAAGCAACATTCCTGTGAAGTTTCATGAAAATCCGTCAAGTAGTTTCAGAGGAGTAGTCGCTACAAGTTTTCATTATATAACTCTATGTAAACAAAGATGGCCGCTGGCAGCCATGTTTAACGTTGAATCAAAACGATTTTCGACAAGGACCTACGTCATGTCATGCTGATCATTTTAGAAAAAGTCCCATATCAATATCACTTATAGTTTTCAAGAAGTAGTCGCTACAAACTTGTTTTTTAAAAACCTATTTTTAGCTTTGGCGGCCATCTTGATTTTCACATCAACATGAATTTTTGCTAGGATCAACTAGACTTCATGGGCAACATTTCTGTAAAGTTTTATGAATATCCATCCAGTAGTTTCAGAGGAGTAGTCGCTACAAATAAAAGTTAACAGACAGACGGACGGACGGACGGACGGACGACGGACGCCGCACCACGGCATAAGCTCTGCTGATCTCTGATCAGTCAAGCTAAAAATAAAAAAATAAAAATAAACTGAAAGACAGAAGGCTAGAATTTTAAGAGAACTAAGTGTTAATTGTGCTTGTGTTGAAGAAAGTAGAACGAAGTAAATGACATAACTGTCATTGGTACTTTTTGAACATAGTCTAACTCTTACAGCAAGTCAACATACATATTTTTCATGTCTGTTTTGAACCCATTTATTGTTAAATGTATATTGGTTGGCATAAACAACAATAAAATTGTGTTATTGTATGCTTAAGTCCTTGCTTTATTTGTCTATTTAGTGTTATATATCTATTTAATCAGCATGATTTCATTTTATATTGAGGATATCATAATGTGTTATGGATGTTTTAACTTTCATGCAAAATTCCCCCTTTTACTGAAATTGACGCGAAAATTCCCCCCTATGAGGGACCCGGACCCATTCCCCCATGGTAGAAAGACAGCCCTGCTATATAACTCTATGTAAATTTTGGGTCGCTGTGGTGGCCATTCTGATTATTCGACGATACAAAAGAACACAAACTTGATAGAGGCTAACCCAAGGAACATGTTTATGATATTTCACAAGAATGGAATAAGTGGTTTTGGAGATGTTTGAAATTTCCTTAAATTTGACCTAATTTTAGCCATGGAGGCCATCTTGGATGACTGGCAGCCGCTAAAAAAAAATTCTGAAAGGGACTATCCTAAAGATCATTGTTATGAAGTTTCATCAAAATCCTTCAAGCGGTTTCAGAAAAGATGATAGAGGCTAACCCAAGAACATGTTTATGATATTTCAAAAGAATGGAATAAGTGGTTTCGGAGATGTCGTTAAAAATTTCTTTAAATTTGACCTCGTTTTAGACATGATGGCCATCTTGGATGACTGGCGGCCGCGAAAAACAAAAATCTGAGAGGGACTATCCCAAATATCATGGTGATTAAGTTTCATCAAAATCCTTCAAGAGATTTCACAGAAGATGTCATTTTTAACCTTTTCCTATATAACTTTACGTAAACTATGGGTCGGTATAGGGCCATTTTGATTATTTGACAATAAAGAAAAACACAAACTTGATAGAGGCCAACACAAGGATCATGTATATGATATTTCACAAGAATGGAATAAGTGGTTTTGGAGATGTTGTTTGAAATGTCCTTAAATTTGACCTAGTTTTAGCCATGGTGGCCATCTTGGATGACTGGCAGCCCCAAAATAACAAATCTGAGAGGGACTATCCCAAAGATCATTGTGATTTAAGTTTCATCAAAATCCTTCAAGCTGTTCAGAGATTTCATTTTCAATGTTTTCCAATATAACTCTATGTAAATTTTGGGTCGCTGTGGCGGCCATTTTGATTATTCGACAATAACGAAAATCAAAAACTTGATAGAGGCCAACCCAAGGAACATGTTTATGGTATTTCACAAGAATGTAATAAGTGGTTTCAGAGGAGAATTTATTGAAAATTTCCTTAAATTCAACCTAATTTTAGCCATGGTGGCCATCTTGGATGACTGGCGGCCGCGAAAAACACAAATCTGAGGGTGACTATTCTAAAGATCATGTTATGACGTTTCATCAAAATCCTTCAAGCGGTTTAAAAGAAGATGTCCTTTTAAGACTTTTCCTATATAACTCTATGTAAATTTTGAGACACCGTGGCAGCCATTTTGATTATTTGACAATAACGAAAAACACAAACTTGATAGAGGCCAACCCAAGGAACATGTTTATGGTATTTCACAATAATGGAATAAGCGGTTTCGGCGATGTAGTTTGAAAATTCCTTAAATTTGACCTAGTTTTAGCCATGGCGGCCATCTTGGATGACTGGCATCCGCAAAAAACATAAATCTGAGAGGGACTATCCCAAAGATCATTCTGATTTAAGTTTCATCAAAATCCTTCAAGCTGTTTCAGAGAAGATGTCATTTTTAACCTTTTCCTATATAAATCTATGTAAACTTTTGGTCGCTGTGGCAGCCATTTTGATTATTCGACGATAAAGAAAAACACAAACTTGATAGAGGCCAACCCAAGGAACACGCTTATGATATTTCACAAGAATGGAATAAGTGGTTTCGGAGGACATGTCCTAGTTTGAAATTTGACCTAGTTTTAGCCATGGCGGCCATCTTGGATAACTAGCGGCCGGGAAAAACACAAATCTGAGAGGGACTATCCCAAATATCATTGTGATGAAGTTTCATCAAAATCCTTCAAGCGGTTTCAGAGGAGATGTCGATTATATTAAATTGCTAACAGACAGACGGACAGACAGACGGACGAAAAGTGATTGCATCAGCTCGCCTGGTCTTTGGCCAGTAGAGCTTAAAATTGCTAACAGACAGACAGACGGACGGACGGACGGATGACGGACAAAAAGTGATCCCATAAGCTCGCCTGGCCTTTGGCCAGTAGAGCTAAAAAACGTGGTGAGACCTAACCTCATATAACTTCACATGCACATTGCCGTTGATTAGAGATTAAATCCTGTTGTTTTTGGGGCCAGTAGTTTAATGTAAAGGTCACAGTGACCTTATACGGAATTATGCATTCTGAATAATCACATAAAAACCAAAACTTATAAATCTTTATAGGTATATTGCCTTTAGCAAGAGGATAAAATCTATTGTTGTTGTTTTCAAGTAGGTTAAAGGTAAAGTTCACGTTAATTGATATGGAATTATACATTCTGCACAATCACATAAACATCATAACACCTACACTCATGAAACTTAAGTACTTTGCGCTTGGTGACAGGAGAAACCATATTTATTTTTATTTTTGCGGGGTGGGGGTAAGTAGGTTAAAGGTAAAGGTCACAGTGATCTTATATGAAAATATACAATGCCCACAGTAACATAAAAAACATGCTGAGACCTAACCTCATATAACTTCACATGCACATTGCCCTTGATTAGTGTAGTTTCTGGGGCCAGTAGTTAAAGGTTATGGTCACAGTGACCTGATATGGAATTATGCATTCTGCACAATCACATAAAAACTGAAAGACCTATAACTTATAAATCTTTATAGGTATATTGCCCTTAGTAAGAGGATAAACCCTATTTATTTATTTTTGCAAGTAGGTTAAACATAAAGGTCGCGGTAACTGATATGGAATTATACATTTTGCACAATCACATATAAACCGTAAGACCTAAGCTCATAAATATTTATAGGTATATTGACCCTAGTAAGAGGATAAACCCTATTGGTTTGGAACAAGAAGGTTGAAGGGAAAGGTCACAGTGACCTTATATGGAAATAGGCATTCCGCACTGTAAGACCTAAACTCATAAAACTTCATAAATACATTGCCCTTGATGAGAGGAGAAACCTTTATAAAACTCTCTTGATGAGGAGACACCTAATTGTTCTTGATTTATATGAGTTTAGGTCACTATTTTGAGGTTATTGGGCGAAATGCCTATTTCCATATAAGGTCACTGTGACCTTTGCATTTAACCTACTGGCCTAGGTTAAAGGTGAAGGCAACAGTGACCTTACAGGGAATTATGCATTCTGCACAATAACATCAAAACCGTAAGACCTCAACTCATAGAACTTCGTAAGAACATAGCCCTTGATGATAGGAGAAACCTTACGATTATTATTATTTGGGCCAGTCAATACAATGTAAAGGTCACAGTGACCTTTTATGGGAATATATGTATCCCGCACAATAATATCAAAACAGTAAAGCCTAAACTAATAAATCTTTATAGGTATATTGCCCTTAGTAAGAGGAAAAACCCTATTGGTTTGGGGCAAGTAGGCTAAAGGTAAAGGTCACAGTGACCTGATATGGAAACAGGCATTCCGCACAATAAAATCAAAACCATAAGATCAAAACTCATAAAACTTCATAAGTACTTTGACCTTGATGATACGAGAAATCTTATTAATGTTACTGGGGACAGTCCATTAAATGGAAAGGTCACAGTGACCTTATATGTAAATATATGTATTCTGTACAATAATATCAAAACCATAATACCTAAACTGATAAATGTCCATAGGCACATTGCACTTAGTGAGAGGAGAAACCTTATTGTTTTGCGAACAATTAGGTGAAAGGTAAAGGTCACAGTGACCTTATATGGAAGTATGCATTCCACATAATAACATCAAAACTGTATGACCTAAACTCATACATTTTCATAGGTACAAAGCCATTAGTGATGGGAGAAACTGTAATGTTTTGGGCAAGTCAGTTAAAAGCAAAGGTCACAGTGACCTTATATGGAATTATGCATTCTGCACAAAAAACTTCAAAACCATAACACCTACACTCATAAAACATAAGTACTTTGCCCTTCGTGACAGGAGAAACCCTATTGTTTTGGGGGCAAGTAGGTTAAAGGTAATGGTGAAAGTCATCTTACATGAAAATATACATTCTGCAGAATAACATCAAAACAGTGTAACTTACACTCATAAACGTTCCTACTTACATTGCCCTTGATGAGAGGAAAAATCCTGTTGTTGTTGGGGCCAGTATGTTATAGGTAAAGGTCACAGTAACTAATATGGAATTATAAATTCTGCACAATCACATAAAAACTGTAAGCCTAACCTCATAAAAAATTATAGCTATAGTGCCCTTAGTAAGAGGATAAACCCTACTGGTTTGGAACAAGTAGGTTAAAGGGAACGGTCACCGTTACCTTATATGGAAATAGGCATTCCGCCCAATAGCATCAAAAAGGTAAAACCTAAACTCATTAAACTTCATAAATACATTGCCCTTGATGAGAGTAGACACATTCATAACACTTCATAAGTACACTGCCCTTGATGAGAAGAGAAACCTAATTGTTCTTGATTTATATGAGTTTAGGTCTTACAATTTTGAGGTTATTGTGTGGTATGCCTATTTCCACATAAGGTCACTGTAACCTATGCATTTAACCTACTGGCCTAGGTTAAAGTTAAAGACAACAGTTACCTTACATGGGATTAAGCATTCTGCAAAATAACTGTAAGACCTAAACTCATAGAACTTCATAAGAACATTGCCCTTGATGATAGGAGAAACCTTATTATTGTTATCGGCACCAGTCAATTAAATGTAAAGGTCAAAGTAACCTTATATGGGAATATATGTATCCGCACCATAACATAAAAACCATAAAACCTAAACTCCTAAATCTTTATAGGTATATTGCCCTTAGTCAGAGGAAAAACCCTATTGTTTTGTGGGCAAGTAGGTTAAAGGTAAATGCCACAGAGGTGATAAAAGGAACCATGCATTGTACACAATAACTTCAAAACCATAACACCTACTCTCATAAAACTTCATAGGGACATTGCCCTTAGTGAGAAGAGAAACCATATTGTTGTGAAAAAAAATAGGTTAAAGGTAAGTCACAGTGACCTTTTATGGAATAATGCATTCTGCAAAATAACATCAAAACCGTATGACATCAGAAAATAAATCTTGATAGGTACATAGTCCTTAGTGATAGGAGAAACCATAATGTATGGGGCAAGTAGGTTAAAGGCAAAGGTCACAGAGACCTTATACGGAATTCTGCATTCTGCACAATAACTTCAAAACCGTAACATCCACACTCATGAAACTTAAGTACTTTGCCCTTGGTGACAGTGATATTTTATGAAAAAAAATACAATGCCCACAGTACCATAAAAACTGTGGTGAGACCTAACCTCATATAACCTCACATGCACATTGCCGTTGATTAGAAATGAAATACTGTTGTTTTTGGGGCCAGTAGTTTAAGGTAAAGGTCACAGTGACCTTATATGGAATTATGCATTCTGCACAATCACATAAAAACTGTAAGCCTAACTTCATAAATATTTATAGGTATATTGCCCTTAGTAAGAGGATAAACCCTATTGGTTTGGGACAAGTAGGTTAAAGGGAACAGTGACAGTGACCATATATTGAAATAGGCATTCCGCCCAATAGCATCAAAACAGTCAGACCTAAACTCATAAAACTTCATAATACATTACCCTTGAATAGGGGAAAAACCTAATTGTTCTTGATTTATATGAGTTTAGGTCTTACAGTTTTGATGTTATTGTGTGGAATGCCTATTTCAATATAAGGCCACTGTGACCTATGCCTTTAACCTACTGGCCTAGGTTAAAGTTAAAGGCAACAGTGACCTTACATGGGATTACGCATTCTGCACAATAACATTAAAATTGTAAGACCTAAACTCATAGAACTTCATAAGAACATTGCCCTTGATGATAGGAGAAACATTATTATTGTTATTGAGCCAGTCAGTTAAATGTAAAGGTCACAGTGACCTTAAATGAGAATATATGCATTCTGCACAATAACATCAAAATTGTAAGACCCTAAACTCATAGAACTTCATAAGAACATTGCCCTTGATGATAGGAGAAACCTTTTTATTGTTATTGGGGAAAGTCAGTTTAATGTAAAGGTCAGTGACGTTAATATATGTATTCTATACAATAATATCAAAACCATCAGACTTAAACTTATAAATTTTCATAGAAACATTGCCCTTACTGCGAGGACAAACCTTATTGTTTTGAGAACAATTAGGTTAAAGGTAACGGTCACAGTGACCTTATATGTAACAAGCAAATTCGATGAATTGATATCTGCCGCCGAATGACATGACGTATCATCCTCAAGCGGAAGAAATGTGTTCGGATTTCTTTTTGATTATTATAAATCATGACCTTGAGCCTTCATAAATTAGAATATCTACTAGATAGTAATTTTGAAATCCATCACCACAGTAAATTTGAAAAAAAGATGTACCATTTTAAGGCATTGACTTTTATAGTTCGACTAAAGGGCTGGACTGGGTGTAATATTAACAGGTGTGTATAATATAGCAATAAAATTAATGTAATATACAAGGAATGTAGAATTGTATATCAATGATTACTTTCTAATTACCTGGCCTTTTGATATTTATCAATCTGATTACTTCATCTCATTACTACGGCTACTATCAGATGATCTTGTTATTTCAGGGGGAGTGATGTATTTGGCTCAAATTTGGCTAGCTTTAAAATAAATCAAACTTTCATTAATATAAACATTCAAACCAAGTTTGACATGTGACCCAGGGGCAGGGCCAAATTTGACCCCAATGTCACCATTTGAACAAACTTGGTAGAGAACCATCTGCTGAGTGAAAATACAAAATATTAAACTGTTGGAAACTTCTTACGTTTACATTATTTTAATTACTACTTCATTCCTTCATAATTTCATGTTCTTAAATTTGATCTAGTTTTAGCCATAGCGGCCATCTTGGATGACTGGCAGCCGCGAAATCACCAACCTGAGAGGGACTATCACAAAGATCAATGTGATTTAAGTTTCATCAAAATTCTTCAAGCTGTTCAGAGATGTCATTTTTAATGTTTTCCTATATAACTCTATGTAAACTTTGGGTCGCTGTGGCTGCCATTTTGATTATTCGACAATAACGAAAACAAAAACTTGACAAAGGCCAACCCAAGGAACATGTTAATGGTATTTCACAAGAATGTAATAAGTGGTTTCGGAGGAGAAGTTATTGGAAATTTCCTTAAATTTGACCTAATTTTAGCCATAGTGGCCATCTTGGATGACTGGCGGCCGCAAAAAACAAAAATCTGAGGGCGACTATTCTGAAGATCATGTTTTGACGTTTCATCAAAATCCTTCAAGCGGTTTAAAAGAAGGTGTCCTTTTAAGACTTTTCCTATATAACTCTATGTAAATTATGAGTCACCGTGGCAGCCATTTTGATTATTTGACAATAACGAAAAACACAAACTTGATAGAGGCCAACCCAAGGAACATGCTTATGGTATTTCACAATAATGGAATAAGCGGTTTCGGAGATGTAGTTTGAAAATTCCTTAAATTTGACCTAGTTTTAGCCATGGTGGCCATCTTGGATGACTGGCATCCGCAAAAAACATAAATCTGCGATGGACTATCTCAAAGATCATTGTGATTTAAGTTTCATCAAAATCCTTCAAGCTGTTTCAGAGAAAATGTCATTTTTAATGTTTCCCTATATAACTCTATGTAAACTTTGGGTCGCTGTGGTGGCCATTTTAATTATCCGACTATCAAGAAAAACACAAACTTGTTCATGATATTTCACAAGAATGTAATAAGTGGTTTTGGAGGAGATGTCGTTTGAAATTTCCTTAAATTTGACCAAATTTTAGCCATGGTGGCCATCTTGGAGGACTGGCGGTCGCGAAAAGCACAAATCTAAGGGTGACTATGCTAAAGATCATTGTAATGAAGTTGCATCAAAATCCTTCAAGCAGTTTAAAAGAAAATATCCTTTTAAGACTTTTCCTATATAACTCTATGTAAACTTTGGGTCGCTGTGACTGCCATTTTGATTGTTCGACGATAACGAAAAACACAAACTTGATAGAGGCCAACCCAAGGAACATGTTAATGATATTTCACAAGAATGGAATAAGTGTTTCGGAGCAGATGTTGTTTCAAATTTCCTTAAATTTGACCCAATTTTAGACATGGCAACCATCATGGATGACTGGCGGCCGCGAAAAACACATATCTGAGAGATTTCAGAGAAGATGTCATTTTTAACCTTTTCCTATATAATTCTATGTAAACTTTGGGATTTTGATTATTAGACGAAAACGAAAAACACAAACTTGATAGATGCAAACCCAAGGAACATGTATATGATATTTCACAAGAATGGAATAGGTGGTTTCGGAGGAGATGTCGTTTGAAATTTCCTTAAATTTAACCTAGTTTTAGCCATGGCAGCCATCTTGGATGACTGGCATCTGCAAAAAACATAAATCTGAGAGGGACTATCCCAAAGATCATTGTGATTTAAGTTTCATCAAAATCCTTCAAGCTGTTTCAGAGAAGATGTCATTTTTAATGTTTTCCTATATAACTCTATGTAAACTTTGGGTGGCTGTGGTGGCCATTTTGATTATTCGACGATAACGAAAAACACCAACTTGATAGAAGCCAACCCAAGGAACATGTATATGATATTTCAGTAGAATGGAATAAGTGGTTTCGGAGGAGAGGTCGTTTGAAATTTCCTTAAATTTGACCTAGTTTTAGCCATGGCAGCCATCCTGGATAACTGGCGGCCGCGAAAAACACAAATCTGAGAGGGGCCCTCATACGTAACATTGTGATGAAGTTTCATCAAAATCCTTCAAGTGGTTTCAGAGGAGATGTAGATTTTATAAAATTGCTAACAGACAGACCGGAGACCATCTTGGGACTATCCCAAAAAGTTTCATCAAAATCCTTCAAGAGGTTTCAGAGAAAATGTCATTTTTAACCTTTTCCTATATAACTCTATTTAAAATTTGAGTCGCCGTAGTGGCCATTTTGATTATCAGACAAAAACGAAAAATACAAACTTGATAGAGGCCAGCCCGAGGAACATGTATATGATATTTCAGTAGATATGATATTTCAGTAGAATGGAATCAGTGATTTCGGAGAAGAGATGTCGTTGGAAATTTACTTAAATTTGACCTAGTTTCAGCCATGGCGGCCAACTTGGATGACTGGCGGCTGCGAAAAACACAAATCTGAGAGGGACTTTCCCAAATTTCATTGTGCTTAAGTTTCATCAAAATCTTTCAGGCGGTTTCAGAGAAGATGTAATTTTTAACCTTAACCTATATAACTCTATGTAAACTTTGGGTCACCGTGGTGGCCATTTTGATTATTTAACGATAACGAAAAACACAAACTTGATAAAGAGTCTAATCCAAGGAACATGTGTATGATATTTAAATGAATGGAATAAGTGGTAACGGAGGAGATGTCGTGAAATTTACTTAAATTTGACATAGTTTTAGCTATGGCGGCCATCTTGGATAACTGGCGGCCGTGAAAAACACAAATCTGAGAGGGACTATTCCAATTATCATTGTGATTAAGTTTCATCAAAATCTTTCAGGCAGTTTCAGAGAAGATGTAATTTTTAACCTTTTCCTATATAACTCTATATAAAATTTGGGTCGCCGTGGCGGCCATTTTGATTATTCGACGATAACGAAAAACAGGAACTTGATAGAGGCCAACCCAAGGAACATGTATATGATATTTCAGTAGAATGGAATAAGTGCAACCTGAGGAGAGGTCGTTTGAAATTTCCTTAAATTTGACCTAGTTTTCTGAGAGGGGCCATCCCAAGTAACATTGTGATGAAGTTTCATCATAATCCTTCAAGCGGTTTCAGAAGAGATGTCGATTTTATAAAATTGCCAACAGACAGACGGACAGACAGACGAACGAAAAGTGATTGCATCAGCTCGCCTGGTCTTTGGCCAGTAGAGCTAAAAATTGCTAACAGACAAACAGACGGACAAACAGACGGACAGACGGACGGACGGATGGATGGACGGACAGACGGACGGACGGATGGACAAATGGGATCCCATAAGCTCGCCTGACCTTTGGCCAGTAGAGCTAAAAAACGTGGTGAGACCTAACCTCATATAACTTCACATGCACATTGCCGTTGATTAGAGATTAAATCCTGTTGTTTTTGGGGCCGGTAGTTTAAGGTAAAGGTCACAGTGACCTTATATGGAATTATGCATTCTGAATAATCACATAAAAACCAAAACTTATAAATCTTTATAGGTATATTGCCTTTAGTAAGAGGATAAAACCTATTGTTGTTTTTCTCAAGTAGGTAAAGGTAAAGTTCATGTTAATTGATATGGAATTATACATTCTGCACAATCACATAAACATCATAACACCTACACTCATGAAATTTAAGTACTTTGCCCTTGGTGACAGGAGAAACCAATTTTTTTTTTTTTTGTGGGGGGGGGGGGGGGGGGGGGGCAAGAAGGTTAAAGGTAAAGGTCACAGTGAACTTACATGAAAATATACAATGCCCACAGTAACATAACAAGAGCTGTCGGAGAACAGCGCAGCTGGACTATTCGATTTTTTAGAGAATAATAAATTTATAGCTAGTATATACCATCAGAAAACAAGGCTACAACAATGTGGGATGGCGTTGGGAGCACAACATAACTATGTGTAAGAATTGACAAAAACTACACAGAAATTAAAAATTAAATAAATAAATAAAAATTCGAGTTTTGAGTGGGGTGCGGGGTGGGTGTGGGAATGAGGTGGGGGTGGATGGTGGGGTGGATGGTGGGGGGAGTGGGGTGGTGAATGAAGAAACATATATGTGTAAGAATTGACTAAAACAACAAAAAAATATGTAAAAAAAAAATACAAGTGTGGGGGGTGGGAGAGCAACATATGTGTAAGAATTGACAATTGAATTGAATTGAATTGGATTTTATAGTCGCACCAACAGTTAAGGTCATATGGTGACTTTCCAGCTTCCACTGGTGGAGGAAGACCCCAGGTGCCCCTCCGGGCAATTTTCGTGCACGGGCAGGCACCTGGGTAGAACCACCGACGTTCCGCAAGCCAGCTGGATAGCTTCCTCACATAAAGATTCCTAGGCCCCTGAGGGATCGAACCTACAGCGGTGAGGGCAAGTGATTGCAAGTCAGAGACTCTAACCACTCGGCCACGGACCACCTCAGAATTGACAAGAGCAACACAGAAATATGTAAAAAAAAAAAGTTTCAAGTGGGGGTGGGTTTGGGGAGCGGGGGGAGTGGGGTGGTGAATGAAGAAACATATATGTGTAAGAATTGACTAAAACAACAAAGAAATATGTAAAAAAAAAAATACAAGTGTGGGGGGTGGGAGGGGCAACATATGTGTAAGAATTGAATTGAATTGAATTGGATTTTATAGTCGCACCAACAGCTAAGGTCATATGGCGACTTTCCAGCTTCCACTGGTGGAGGAAGACCCCAGGTGCCCCTCCGGGCAATTTTCGTGCACGGGCGGGCACCTGGGTAGAGCCACCGATGTTCCGCAAGCCAGCTGGATAGCTTCCTCACATTAAGATTCCTAGGCCCCTGAGGGATCGAACCTACAGCGGTGAGGGCAAGTGATTGCAAGTCAGAGACTCTAACCACTCGGCCACGGACGCCCCTAAGAATTGACAAGAGCAACACAGAAATATGTAAAAAAAAAAAAAGTTTCAAGTGGGGGTGGGTTTGGGGAGCGGGGGGAGTGGGTTGGGGGCGGGTGGGAGGGTGCAACATATGTGTAAGAATTGACTAAAACAACAAAGAAATATCGAAAAAATAAAAATAAAAAAAAAGTTTCAAGTGTGGGGGAAGCGGGGGAGAGGCGGCGGGCTGGGGGCGGGGGAAGGTTGCAACATATATGTGTAAGAAGTTACTAAAACAACACAGATATATGTAAAAAGAAATTTAGTTTCAAGTGGGGTTGGGGTGTGGAGTGGGGATGAGAGGCTGGAGTGGGTTGGGAGGGGGCAACATGTGTCAGAAATGACCTTGAAGCTCTAAAGACTGATTTTGATTTCAGGAAGTAGTCGCTACAGACTTGTTTTTTGAAAATCTATTTTTAACCGTGGCGGCCATCTTGAATTTCCGGCCGACCTGAAATGTTTCTAGGATCAACTAGACATCAAGAGCAACATTCCTGTGAAGTTTCATGAACATCCGTCAAGTAGTTTCAGAGGAGTAGTCGCTACAAGTTTTAACTATATAACTCTATGTAACCAAAGATGGCCACTGGCAGCCATGTTTAACGTCAAATCAAAAGAATTTTCCACAAGGATCAACATCATGTCATGCTGATCATTTTAGAAAAACTTATTTTTTAAAAATCTATTTTTAGCTGTGACGGCCATCTTGCTAGGATCAATTAGACATCAAGAGCAACATTCCTGTAAAGTTTTATGACAATCGGCCAAGTAGTTTCAGAGGAGTAGTCGCTACAAGTTTTTACTATATAACACTATGTAAACAAAGATGGCCACTGGCAGCCATGTTTAACGTTGAATCAAAACGATTTTTGACAAGGATCAACATCATGTCATGCTGATCATTTTAGAAAAAGTCCCATATCAATATCACTTATAGTTTTCAAGAAGTAGTCGCTACAAACTTGTATTTTAAAACTCTATTTTCAGCTTTGGCAGCCATCTTGGATTTCACATCAACATGAATTTTTGCTAGGATCAACTAGACTTTATGGGCAACATTTCTGTAAAGTTTCATGAATATCCATCCATTAATTTCAGAGAAGTTGTCGCTACAAATAAAAGTTTACGGACAGACGGACAGACGACGGACGCCGCACCACGGCATAAGCTCTTCTGATCTCTGATCAGTCAAGCTAAAAAAAAAAGTAAAATGGGGATGGGGTGTGGGGGTTGAGCGGGGGTGAAATGCGGGAGTGGGTTTGGGTGGGGGGGAGGGGGGGAACATATGTGTTAGAATTGACTAAAACAACAAAGAAATACGAAAAAAAAAAAAAAAAAATGTTTCAAGTCGGGAGGGGGGGGGGATGGTGTGAGAGGCGGGGCAGGGGGGTGTTGCAACATATATGTGTAAGAATTGACTAAAACAGCACAGAAATATGTAAAAAAATAAAAAATAAAAAAGGTGTGGAGGGGTATGGGGGGGGGGGGAGGGGTATGGGGGGGGGGGGGGGGGGGGGGGGGAGGGAGCCCATGCCCCAATATGGGTGAAGTAATAAGATGCATAATGCTATGACAAATCCCAAACTAAAATTATAGATATATAAATGCTTACATGCAAACCTAGATCTGCCTTTATTGCACATTTTATAGGCCATCACAATTTGGGTTTCATGGGAGCCCAGAATTTGCAGAAGACAAAATTACTTATTAAACCCTTTACAACATACTATAAGGAAACCAATTCCAAAATTAAGTTCAGCTAGGACAAGAAATGTAAGAGATATAGACCTGTAAACACAGCTTACACGCAAAATTTGATGTGAAACAGACATATTTTAAGGGCTATCAGAATGTTGGTTCCATGGGAGCCCAGGGGTTACGGGAACCAAAATTGCTTATGCAGCCCTTAAGATAATGCTATAAGGAAGCCCATGGCCAAATTTGGTTGTGCTAGGGTAAGAATTGTAAGAGACATAGACCTGTAAACACAGCTTACACGCAAAATTTGATGTGAAACAGACATATTTTAAGGGCTATCATAATTTGGGTTCCATGGGAGCCCATGGGTTACAGGAACCAAAATTGTTTATGCAGCCCTCAAGATAATGCTATAAGGAAGCCCATGGCCAAATTTGGTTGTGCTAGGATAAGAAATGTAAGAGATATAGACTTGTAAACACAGCTTACACGCAAACCTTAATGTGGGACGCCGACGCCAACGCCAAAGCCGACGCCGACGCCGACCCCGTGGTGATTACATAAGCTCTCTTATTCTTCCAATAGTCGAGCTAAAAACCGTGCTAAGACCTAACCTCATATAACTTCACATGCACATTGCCCTTGATTAGAGATGAAATCCTGTAGTTTTTGGGGACAGTAGTTTAAGGTAAAGGTCATTGACCTTATATGGAATTATGCATTCTGCACAATCACATAAAAACTGAAAGACCTATAACTTATAAATCTTCATAGGTATATTGCCCTTAGTAAGAGGATAAACCCTATTTATTTATTTTTGCATGTAGGTTAAAGGTAAAGGTCACGGTAACTGATATGGAATTATACATTCTGCACAATCAAATATAAACCGTAAGACCTAAGCTCATAAATATTTATAGGTATATTGCCCCTAGTAAGAGGATAAACCCTATTGGGTTGGAACAAGAAGGTTGAAGGGAAAGGTTACAGTGACCTTATATGGAAATAGGCATTCGCACTGTAAGACCTAAACTCATAAAACTTCATAAATACATTGCCCTTGATGAGAGGAGAAACCTTTATAAAACTCCCTTGATGAGGAGACACCTAATTGTTCTTGATTTATATGAATTTAGGTCACTGTTTTGAGGTTATTGTGCAGAATGTCTATTTCCATATAAGGTCACTGTGACCTTTGCATTTAACCTACTGGCCTAGGTTAAAGGTGAAGGCAACAGTGACCTTACATGGAATTATGCATTCTGCACAATAACATCAAAACCGTAAGACCTAAACTCAGAACTTCGTAAGAACATAGCCCTTGATGATAGGAGAAACCTTATGATTATTATTATTTGGGCCAGTCAGTACAATGTAAAGGTCACAGTGACCTTTTATGGGAATATATGTATTCCGCACAATAATATCAAAACAGTAAAACCTAAACTAATAAATTTTTATAGGTATATTGCCCTTAGTAAGTGGAAAAACCCTATTGGTTTGGGGCAAGTAGGTTAAAGGTAAAGGTCACAGTGACCTGATATGGAAACAGGCATTCCGCACAATAAAATCAAAACCATAAGATCAAAACTCATAAAACTTCATAAGTACTTTGACCTTGATGATACGAGAAATCTTATTAATGTTACTGGGGACAGTCCATTAAATGGAAAGGTCACAGTGACATTATATGTAAATATATGTATTCTGTACAATAATATCAAAACCATAATACCTAAACTGATAAATGTCCATAGGCACATTGCCCTTAGTGAGAGGAGAAACCTTATTGTTTTGCGAACAATTAGGTTAAAGGTAAAGGTCACAGTGACCTTATATGGAAGTATGCATTCCACATAATGACATCAAAACTGTACGACCTAAACTCATACATTTTCATAGGTACAAAGCCATTAGTGATGGGAGAAACTGTAATGTTTTGGGGCAAGTCAGTTAAAAGCAAAGGTCACAGTGACCTTATATCGAATTATGCATTCTGCACAAAAACTTCAAAACCATAACACCTACACTCATAAAACATAAGTACTTTGCCCGTGGTGACAGGAGAAACCCTATTGTTTTGGGGGCAAGTAGGTTAAAGGTAATGGTGAAAGTCATCTTACATGAAAATATACATTCTGCAGAATAACATCAAAACAGTGTAACTTACACTCATAAACGTTCCTACTTACATTGCCCTTGATGAGAGGAAAAATCCTGTTGTTGTTGGGGCCAGTATGTTATGGGTAAAGGTCACAGTAACTAATATGGAATTATAAATTCTGCACAATCACATAAAAACTGTAAGCCTAACCTCATAAATCTTTATAGGTATATTGCCCTTAGTAAGAGGAAAAACCCTACTGGTTTGGAACAAGTAGGTTAAAGGGAACGGTCACCGTGACCTTATATGGAAATAGGCATTCCGCCCAATAGCATCAAAAAAGTAAAACCTAAACTCATTAAACTTCATCAATACATTGCCCTTGATGAGAGTAGACACATTCATAAAACTTCATAAGTACACTGCCCTTGATGAGAAGAGAAACCTAATTGTTCTTGATTTATATGAGTTTAGGTCTTACAATTTTGAGGTTATTGTGTGGTATGCCTATTTCCACATAAGGTCACTGTGACCTATGCATTTAACCTACTGGCCTAGGTTAAAGTTAAAGACAACAGTTACCTTACATGGGATTATGCATTCTGCAAAATAACTAAGACCTAAACTCATAGAAATTCATAAGAACATTGCCCTTGATGATAGGAGAAACCTTATTATTGATATCGGCTCCAGTCAATTAAATGTTAAGGTCACAGTAACCTTATATGGGAATAAATGTATCCGCACCATAACATAAAAACCGTAACTCATAAATCTTTATAGGTATATTGCCCATAGTCAGAGGAAAAACCATATTGTTTTGTGGGCAAGTAGGTTAAAGGTAAATGCCTCAGAGGTGATGAAAGGAACCATGCATTGCACACAATAACTTCAAAACCATAACACCTACACTCATAAAACTTCATAGGGACATTGCCCTTAGTGAGAAGAGAAACCTTATTTTTTGAAAAAAAAATAGGTTAAAGGTAAGTCACAGTGACCTTTTATGGAAAAAAATACAATGCCCACAGCACCATAAAAACTGTGCTAAGAACTTACCTCATATAACTTCACATGCACATTGCCGTTGATTAGAGATGAAATACTGTTGTTTTTGGGGCCAGTAGTTTAAGGTAAAGGTCACAGTGACCTTATATGGAATTATACATTCTGCACAATCACATAAAAACTGTAAGCCTAACTAGGTATATTGGCCTTAGTATGAGGATAAACACTATTGGTTTGGGACAAGTAGGTTTGGTTTGGGACAAGTAGGTTAAAGGGAAGGTGACAGTGACCATATATTGAAATAGGCATTCCGCCCAATATCATCAAAACAGTCAGACCTAAACTCATAAAACTTCATAAATACATTACCCTTGAATAGGGGAAAAACCTAATTGTTCTTGATTTATGTGAGTTTAGGTCTTACAGTTTTGATGTTATTGTGTGGAATGCCTATTTCCATATGAGGTCACTGTGACCTATGCCTTTAACCTACTGGCCTAGGTTAAAGATAAAGGCAACAGTGACCTTACATGGAATTAAGCATTCTGCACAATAACATTAAAATTGTAAGACCTTAACTCATAGAACTTCATAAGAACATTGCCCTTGATGATAGGAGAAATATTATTATTGTTATTGGGCCAGTCAGTTAAATGTAAAGGTCACAGTGACCTTAAATGAGAATATATGTATTCTGCACAATAACAACAAAACTGTAAAACCTAAACTCATAAATCTTTATAGGTATATTGTCCTCAGTAAGAGGAAAAACCCTGTTGGTTTGGGGCAAGTAGGTTAAAGGTAATAGTCACGTGACAGTGACCTGATATGAAAACATGCATTCCGCACAATAAAATCAAAACTTAAGATCAAAACTCATAACACTTCATAAATATATTGCCCTTGATGATAGGAGAAACCTTTTTATTGTTATTGGGGAAAGTCAGTTAAATGTAAAGGTCAGTGACGTTAATATATATGTTAAAGGTAACGGTCACAGTGACCTTATATGTAACAAGCAAATTCGATGAATTGATATCTGCCGCCGAATGATGTATTATCCTCAAGTGGAAGAAATGTGTTCGGATTTCTTTTTAATTATTATAAATCATGACCTTGAGCCTTCATAAATTAGAATATCTACTAGATAGTATTTTTGAAATCCATCACCACAGTAAATTTGAAAAAAATATGTACCATTTTAAGGCACTGACTTTTATAGTTGGACTAAAGGGCTGGACTGGGTGTAATATTAACAGGTGTGTATAATATAGCAATAAAATTAATGTAATATACAAGAAATGTAGAATTATATATCAATGATTACTTTCTAATTACCTGGCCATTTGATATTTATCAATCTGATTACTTCATCTCATTACTACGGCTACTATCAGATGATCTTGTTATTTCAGGGGGAGGGATGTATTTGGCTCAAATTTGGCTAGCTTTAAAATAAATCAAACTTTCATTAATATAAACATTCACACCAAGTTTGACATGTGACCCAGGGGCAGAGCCAAATTTGACCCCAATGTCACCATTTGAACAAACTTGGTAGAGAACCATAAGCTGAATGAAAATACAAAATATTAAACTGTTGGAAACTTCTTACGTTTACATTATTTTAATTACTACTTCATTCCTTCATAATTTCATGTTCTTAAATTTGACCTAGTTTTAGCAATAGTGGCCATCTTGGATGACTGGCGGCCGCGAAATCACAAATCTGAGAGGGACTATCCCAAAGATCAATGTGATTTAAGTTTCATCAAAATTCTTTAAGCTGTTCAGAGATGTCATTTTTAATGTTTTCCTATATAACTCTATGTAAACTTTGGGTCGCTGTGGCGGACATTTTGATTATTCGACAATAACGAAAACAAAAACTTGATAGAGGCCAACCCAAGGAACATGTTAATGGTATTTCACAAGAATGTAATAAGTGGTTTCGGAGGAGAAGTTATTGGAAATTTCCTTAAATTTGACCTAATTTTAGCCATGGTGGCCATCTTGGATGACTGGCGGCCGCAAAAAACACAAATCTGAGGGTGACTATTCTGAAGATCATGTTATGACGTTTCATCAAAATCCTTCAAGCGGTTTAAAAGAAGATGTCCTTTTAAGACTTTTCCTATATAACTCTATGTAAATTATGAGTCACCGTGGCAGCCATTTTGATTATTTGACAATAACGAAAAACACAAACTTGATAGAGGCCAACCCAAGGAACATGCTTATGGTATTTCACAATAATGGAATAAGCGGTTTCGGAGATGTAGTTTGAAAATTCCTTAAATTTGACCTAGTAAACTTTGGGTCGCTGTGGCTGCCATTTTGATTGTTCGACGATAACGAAAAACACAAACTTGATAGAGGCCAACCCAAGGAACATGTTTATGATATTTCACAAGAATGGAATAAGTGTTTCGGAGGAGATGTTGTTTGAAATTTCCTTAAATTTGACCCAATTTTAGACATGGCAACCATCATGGATGACTGGTGGCCGCGAAAAAGACAAATCTGAGAGATTTCAGAAAAGATGTCATTTTTAACCTTTTCCTATATAATTCTATGTAAACTTTTGGATTTTGATTATAAGACAAAAACGAAAAACACAAACTTAATAGAGGCCAACCCAAGGAACATGTATATGATATTTCACAAGAATGGAATAAGTGGTTTTGGAGGAGATGTCGTTTGAAATTTCCTTAAATTTGACCTAGTTTTAGCCATGGCAGCCATCTTGGATGACTGGCATCTGCAAAAAACATAAATCTGAGAGGGACTATCCCAAAGATCATTGTGATTTAAGTTTCATCAAAATCCTTCAAGCTGTTTCAGAGAAGATGTCATTTTTAATGTTTTCATATATAACTCTATGTAAATTTTGGGTCGCTGTGGCGGCCATTTTGATTATTCGACGATAACGAAAAACACGAACTTGATAGAGGCCAACCCAAGGAACATGTATATGATATTTCAGTAGAATGGAATAAGTGGTTTATGAGGAGAGGTCGTTTGAAATTTCCTTAAATTTGACCTAGTTTTAGCCATGGAGGCCATCCTGGATAATCTGAGAGGGACTTTCCGAAATTTCATTGTGCTTAAGTTTCATCAAAATCTTTCAGGCGGTTTCAGAGAAGATGTAATTTTTAACCTTTACCTATATAACTCTATGTAAACTTTGGGTCACCGTGGCGGCCATTTTGATTATTTAACGATAACGAAAAACACAAAATTGATAAAGAGTCTAATCCAAGGAACATGTATATGATATTTAAATGAATGGAATAAGTGGTAACGGAGGAGATGTCGTGAAATTTACTTAAATTTGACATAGTTTTAGCTATGGCGGCCATCTTGGATAACTGGGGGCCGTGAAAAACACAAATCTGAGAGGGACTATTCCAATTATCATTGTGATTAAGTTTCATCAAAATCATTCAGGCAGTTTCAGAGAAGATGTAATTTTTAACCTTTTCCTATATAACTCTATGTAAACTTTGGGTCGGCGTGGCGGCCATTTTGATTATTCGACGAAAACGAAAACACGAACTTGATAAAGGCCAACCCAAGGAACATGTATATGATATTTCAGTAGAATGGAATAAGTGGAACCGGAGGAGAAGTGTTTGAAATTTCCTTAAATTTGACCTAGTTTTAGCCATGGCGGCCATCCTGGATGACTGGCGGCCGCGAAAAACACAAATCTGAGAGTGGCCATCCCACGTAACATTGTGATGAAGTTTAATCAAAATCCTTCAAGCGGTTGCAGAGGAGATGTCGATTTTATAAAATTGCTAACAGACAGACGGACGGACGGACAGACGGACGGATGATGGACAAATGTGATCCCATAAGCTCGCCTGGCCTTTGGCCAGTAGAGCTAAAAAACGTGGTGAGACCTAACCTCATATAACTTCACACGCACATTGCCATTGATTAGAGATTAAATCCTGTTGTTTTTGGGGCCAGTAGTTTAAGGTAAAGGTCACAGTGACCTTATATGGAATTATGCATTCTGAATAATCACATAAAAACCAAAACTTATAAATCTTTATAGGTATATTGCCTTTAGTAAGAGGATAAAATCTATTGTTGTTTTTTTCAAGTAGGTTAAAGGTAAAGTTCACGTTAATTGATATGGAATTATACATTCTGCACAATCACATAAACATCATAACACCTACACTCATGAAATTTAAGTACTTTGCCCTAGGTGACAAGAGAAACCATTTTTGGAGTGGGGGGGGGGGGGGGGGGGGGGGGGGGGGGGCAAGTAGGTTAAAGGTAAAGGTCACAGTCATCTTATATGAAAATATACAATGCCCACAGTAACATATAAAAACCATGCTAAGACCTAAGAACTTCACATGCACATTGCCCTTGATTAGAGATGAAATCCTGAAGTTTTTGGGGCCAGTAGTTTAAGGTAAAGGTCACATTGACCTTATATGGAATTATGCATTCTGCACAATCACATAAAAACTGAAAGACCTATAACTTATAAATCTTTATAGGTATATTGCCCTTAGTAAGAGGATAAACCCTATTTATTTATTTTTGCATGTAGGTTAAAGGTAAAGGTCACGGTAACTGATATGGAATTATACATTCTGCACAATCAAATATAAACCGTAAGACCTAAGCTCATAAATATTTATAGGTATATTGCCCCTAGTAAGAGGATAAACCCTATTGGGTTGGAACAAGAAGGTTGAAGGGAAAGGTTACAGTGACCTTATATGGAAATAGGCATTCGCACTGTAAGACCTAAACTCATAAAACTTCATAAATACATTGCCCTTGATGAGAGGAGAAACCTTTATAAAACTCCCTTGATGAGGAGACACCTAATTGTTCTTGATTTATATGAATTTAGGTCACTGTTTTGAGGTTATTGTGCAGAATGTCTATTTCCATATAAGGTCACTGTGACCTTTGCATTTAACCTACTGGCCTAGGTTAAAGGTGAAGGCAACAGTGACCTTACATGGAATTATGCATTCTGCACAATAACATCAAAACCGTAAGACCTAAACTCAGAACTTCGTAAGAACATAGCCCTTGATGATAGGAGAAACCTTATGATTATTATTATTTGGGCCAGTCAGTACAATGTAAAGGTCACAGTGACCTTTTATGGGAATATATGTATTCCGCACAATAATATCAAAACAGTAAAACCTAAACTAATAAATTTTTATAGGTATATTGCCCTTAGTAAGTGGAAAAACCCTATTGGTTTGGGGCAAGTAGGTTAAAGGTCACAGTGACCTGATATGGAAACAGGCATTCCGCACAATAAAATCAAAACCATAAGATCAAAACTCATAAAACTTCATAAGTACTTTGACCTTGATGATACGAGAAATCTTATTAATGTTACTGGGGACAGTCCATTAAATGGAAAGGTCACAGTGACCTTATATGTAAATATATGTATTCTGTACAATAATATCAAAACCATAATACCTAAACTGAGAAATATCCATAGGCACATTGCCCTTAGTGAGAGGAGAAACCTTATTGTTTTGAGAACAATTAGGTTAAAGGTAAAGGTCACAGTGAACTTATATGGAATTAAGCATTCCACACAATAACATCAAAAACGTATGACCTAAACTCATACATTTTTTTATAGGTACGAAGCCATTAGAAACTGTAATGTTTTGGGGCAAGTCAGTTAAAAGCAAAGGTCACAGTGACCTCATATGGAATTATGCATTCTGCACAAAAACTTCAAAACCATAACACCTACACTCATAAAACATAAGTACTTTGCCCGTGGTGACAGGAGAAACCCTATTGTTTTGGGGGAAGTAGGTTAAAGGTAACGGTGAAAGTCATCTTATATGAAAATATACATTCTGCAAAATAACATCAACAGTGTAACTTACACTCATAAACGTTCCTACTTACATTGCCCTTGATGAGAGGAAAAATACTGTTGTTGTTGGGGCCAGTATGTTATGGGTAAAGGTCACAGTGACCTTTTATGGGAATATATGTATTCCGCACAATAATATCAAAACCGTAAAACCTAAATTGCCCTTAGTAATGGTCACGTGACAGTGATCTGATATGGAAACAGGCATTCAACCCAGTAAGATCAAAACTCATAAAACTTCATAAGTACATTGCCCTTCATGATAGGAGAAATCATTGGTTATTATAAACAAAGTTTGAAAGGCGTAGTGCATACAGTTTGCGCAAAATTGACCTCAACACAAAAATGATTAAGTCATCTGCCCTTTGCTTCGAGGGTCAAGGTCACTTCCCCATTTGCATTGTCACGTTGCGATGTACCACTCAAGATACAACTATAAGCAAAGTTTTAAAGGTCTAGTGCATACAGTTTGTGAAAAAGTGACATAAACGTGAAAGTTGAACCTATAAGTTATCTGCCCTTTGCTTGGAGGCCCAAGGTCACTTCCACCTTTGCTTTGTCACGTTGCGATGTATCACCCAAGATACAACTATAAGCAAAGTTTGACAGTTTGTGAGAAAATGACCTAAACACAAAACTTGAATGTTGACGCCCTCGCCGCCGCCGCCGGAAAAGCAACACCTATGTCTCTTTTTTTCTTCGAAAAGGCGAGACAAAAACCATCAGACCTAAACTCATAAATCTTTAAAGATACACTGCCCTTAGTCAGAGGAAAACCCTTTTGTTTTGTAGGCAAGTAGGTTAAAGGTAAATGCCACAGAGGTGATAAATGGAAACATGCATTGCACACAAAAACTTCAAAACCATAATACCTACACTCATAAAACTTCATAGGGACATTGCCCTTAGTGAGAGGAGAAACCCTATTGTTTTGAATACAATTAGGTTAAAGCTAACTGTCACAGTGACCTTATATGGAATAATGCATTCTGCAAAATAACATCAAAACCGTATGGCATAAGCTTATAAACCTTAATAGGTACATAGCCCTTAGTGATAGGAGTAACCATAATGTATGGGGCAAGGTTAAAGGTAAAGGTAACAGTGATCTTATATGGAATTATGCATTCTGCCCAATAACTTTGATACCATAACATCTAAACTCATCAAACTTAAGTACTATGCCCTTGGTGACAGGACAAACCCTACTGTTTTGGGAGCAAGTAGGTTAAAGGTAAAGGTCACAGTGATCTTATATGAAAATATACAATGCCCACAATAACATAAACAACGAAGTGAGACCTGACCTCATAAAACTTCACATGCAAATTGCCCTGGATAAGAGGTAAAATCCTGTTGTTTTTGGGGCCAGTAGGCTAGAGGTAAAGGTCACAGTGACCTTATATAGAATTATGCATTCTGCGCAATCACATAAAAACTATAAGACATAACCTCGTAAACATGTATTGGTATATTGCCTTAGTAAACCCTATTTGGTTTGGGACAAGTAGGTTAAAGGTAAAGGTCACAGTGACCTTATATGGAATTAGGCATTCTGCACAATCATATAAAAACCATAAGGCCTAACTTCATCAATCTTTATAGGTATATTTCCCTTAGTAAGAAGATAAACCCTAATGGTTTGGGGCAAGTAGGTTAAAAGTAAAGGTCAAAGTCACCATCAGAAAACATACATTCTGCACAATAACATCAAATATGTAAGACCTAAACTCATAAAAGTTCATATGTACATTGCCCTTGATTAGAGGAAAAAAACTGTGCTTTTTGTGACCAGTAGGTTAAACGTAAAGGTCACAAGTGACCTTATATGGACAAGTGACCTTATATGGCATTATGCATTCTGCGCAATAACTTAAAGACCATAACGCCTGACCTCATGAAACATACTTTGCCTTGGTGACAGGAGAAATCATATTGTTTTGGGGGCAAGTAGGTTAAAGGTAAAGGTCACAGTGAAATCCGTCCGTACATACGTCCGTGTGTAATGTTGCATAACTTCTCATACACTAGGTGGAATTCAACCAAATTTAGTGTATGACTTCCCCACATCATGACAACGTGCAAGAGCACATTATTTTTGACTCCGCCCCAAGGTGCCCGCCCCAAGGGTCAAAACGTCAAATACACTAAAAATTCAACTATACTATTATTTTGTATTAGTTTTACATACAAATTGGTATTTATACCCATCTATATAAGATACACAACATATCAAACAGGTTTTTTATTTCAAACTCTGATGTACGACTGGGGGTTGGGCGACTGTCATCGGGGGTGGGGTGAAATCTTCTTTTTTTTTTTTTATGTCTTATAAATTCAACCAAACGTTGTGTAGTACTTCACCACATCATAACAACGTGCAAGAACAAATATTTTTGACTCCGCCCCAAGGGGGCCCACCCCTGGGGTCAAAAGGTCAAATACTTGTTTATCATGATTCTTCTGTTGCCAGGAAACTATGGTATTGCAGATCATGATTTCTTCTGTTTCCATAACCTTGCGTACAGGAGGAAGTTAACAACTGCTGCTACTCTATAACCTCCCACCTGCTGGCCAATGTTGACTTCCCATTAACAAACGCGACACTTTCTGTGTGCACCCAATAGTGCGAACATGCAAAGAAACCATTTCCAATATTAACCTGCATTCACTTACCTAGATGTCAATGTTTTGCCAGTATAACAAGGTTTTTTGGACCCAGATAAATAACCTTGACAAACTGGCCTGACTAGCTAAGTTTTCGTGAAGAAAAAAATGAGTGCTTAACCCATACAATGACCTTCCGTGTGACCTTGACCTTTATATTTTAGTATGGTCATGTCGATGTTGTCATGATGAGTATATATTGAAAGTGTGATGAAGAAATATCAAGAAATGAGAAAGTTATAACCAACGTAAAGTTTTTGTGAAAAAAATGAGTAATTAACCCATATAATGACCTTCAGTGTGACCTTGACCTTTATATTTTAGTATGGTCATGTCGATGTTGTCATGATGAGTATATATTGAAAGTCTCATGAAGAAATATCAAGAAATGAGAAAGTTCAAGGCAACATTAAGTTTTCGTGAAAAAAAAACATACTTTCACCCATATAATGACCTGCAGTGTAACCTTGACCTTTATATTTTAGTATGGTCATGTCGGTGTTGTCATGGTGAGTATATATTGAAAGTGTTATGAAAAAATATTAAGAAATCAGAGAGTTATAACCGTTTTGTTTTTGTGAAGAAAAAAACAAGTATTTAACCCATATAATGACCTTCAGTGATGACCTTTATATTTTAGTATGGTCATGTCGGTGTTATCATGATGAGTATATATTGAAAGTTTTAAGAAGAAATATCAAGAAATGAGAAAGTTATAGGCAACGTTAAGTTTTCGTAAAGAAAAAACTGAGTACTTAACCCATTAATGACCTTCAGTGTGACCTTGACGTTCATATTTTAGTATGGTCATGTCGATGCTGTCATGAGTATATATTGAAAGTTTGATGAAGAAATATCAAGAAATGAGAAAGTAATAACCAACGTTACGTTTTTGTGAAGAAAAAAACGAGTATTTGACCCAAATAATGACCTTCAGTGTGACCTTGACCTTTATATTTTAGTATGGTCATGTGGATGTTGTCATGAAGAGTATATGTTGAAAGTTTGATGAAGAAATATTACGAAATGAGAAAGTCATAGCCAACGTTAAGTTTTTGTGAAGAAAAAACTGAGTATTTAACGCATATAATGACCTTCAGTGTGACCTTGACCTTCATATTTAGTATGGTCATGTGGATGTTGTCATGATGAGTATATATTGAAAGTTTGATGAAAATATATCAAGAAATGAGAAAGTTATAGCCAACGTTAAGTTTTCGTGATGGATTGACGGACGGACGGACGGACTGACGACAAGGTGATCCCTATGTATCGCATTTTTCTTCGAAAAGGCGACACAAAGAACTATTTTCATATTGTATTGATACCAAGGTCAAGTTATTACGAGTTGTACTTATTTAATTTGACTTTAAAGTGAGCGTATTGAGTTTATTTTTCTGACAGTATTTTGGTATCGATGGAGTTTCATTCGGAGCCCTTCGGCAATCTTCCTCTATGAGAATTACCGGTGTTTATTTAAAAATAAACTTTAAAAAAAAAAACACGACAAATAATGCTGGTTTGTACTTGTTTATTGACTGATGGTCACCATGTACGATATATTAAATGATACATAAACTATATTCTTATTGATTCGTTTTAACTTTTTATTCCCATGCACTTTTTAAATAGTGATCTATTCGGACTCAGTATATGAAGTGAAACGTAAAATATTTGACGACGTCTTTTCCGACTACTGTTGCTAGGGAGGGAGCTATGGTATTGTTTATCATGATGTATGGCAGATACAAACTTTTGGGGTTGATTGGCATATTGTCAGGGATGTGCAGGAGACTTTTGAGAAATTTTGATGCAATGTCGGAAACTGGAGCTAGGGGAGATAATCCATGTATCTCTGACTTGCACTTCATAAAGGTGCGGATCTGCGATGACTCACCATCGACTACATCTAGTTAGTGATGAAATCCTGTTGTTAAAGGTTAAGGTCACAGTGACCTTATAAGGAATTATGCATTCTGCACAATCACATAAAAAATGAAAGACCTAAACTTATAAATCTTCAGGTATATTGCCCTTAGTAAGAGGTTAAACCCTATTGGTTTTCTTGCAAGTAGGTTAAAGGTAAAGGTCACGGTAACTTATATGGAATTATACATTCTGCACAATCACATAAAAACCGTCAGATCTAAGCTCATCAATATGTTTAGGTATATTGCCCATAGTAAGAGGATAAAGGGGGTCTCAAAGGGGGGGGGGGGGGGGGGGGGGGGGGGGGGGGGGGGGGGGGGGGGCGTGTTCACGTGATCATGTAAAATAAAAACAAGGATCACGTCTTCACGTAAAAAAAAATAGCAGAACTTTCACATTTCACGTTAAATGTGGATGAGCAGACATGAAGCGCTATAGGCTCGAGCTTCTCTAGTCTCTCTAGTACACTGTGTGTGTTGCAACAACAACAAACAAGAGGGCCAAGATGGCCCTAAAGCGATCACCTGAGTACTGGCACATTATCAAACTTATTCGAAATCTCATGGTCATATACAATCTGTGCAAGTTTGTTAAGATTGTAACAACATTGATAATAATAAAATGATATAGACAGTTTAAGACACTGACAAAGTTTGGTAAAGATCAAATACAAAATGAAGGTGCTAGAGAGTAACACCTTGGGCAGAGCCAAATGTGACCCTAGGGCTACAGGTAATGTGCTTTGTGGTTTCAGAGAAGATTTTTTAAGTTTTTGCCTATACAAGTCTATGTAAAACGTGACCCCTGGAGCAGGGTCAAATGTGAACACAGGGTCACCATTTGAACAAACTTGGTAAAGGACCATAAGAGTATAGTAAATGCAAAATATTAACCTCTGGCTCTTGCAGTTCCAGAGAAGAAGATTTGTTTCAGTTTTTCCCTATACAAGCCTATGTAAAACTGTGACCCCCGAGGCGGAGCCAAATGTGACCCCAGGGTCACCATTTGAACAAAATTGGTAGAGGACCATGAACTTATAGCAAATGCATAATATTAAACCTCTGGCTCTTGCAGTTTCAGAGAAGATTTTTTAAAGTATTTCCCTTTACATGTCTATGTAAAACATGTGAACCTTGGGGTGGGGCCAATGTGACACGAGGGTCACCATTTGAACAAACTTGGTAAAGGACCATAAGCTTATAGTAAATGCAAAATATCAAACATCTGGCTCTTGTAGTTTCCGAGAAGATTTTTGTTTTACCTATATAAGTCTATGTAAAACTGTGATCCCCGGGGCGGGGACAAATTTGACCCCAGGGTCACCATTTGAACAAACTAAGTAGAGGACCATAAGCTGATGCTACATGTAATACATGAGAGCTCCGTGCCATGTGGGTCCAGAGAAGAAGATTTCAGATTTTCCCTATACAAGCCTATGTAAAACTGTGAGTACCGGGGCGAGGCCAAATGTGACCCCTGGGTCACCATTTGAACAAACTTGGTAGAGAACCATAAGCTTATAGCAAATGCAAAATATTAAACCTCTGGCTCCTGCAGTTTCAGAGAAGAAGATCTTTTAAGTTTTCCCCTATACATGTCTATGTAAAACATGTGACCCTTGGGGCGGGGCCAAATATGACCCGAGGGTCACTATTTGAACAAACTTGGTAAAGAATCATAAGCTTATAGTAAATGCAAAATATCAAACCTCTGGCTCTTGTAGTTTTCGAGAAATTGATTTTTTTGATTTTTTTTCCTATACAAGTCTATGTAAAACTGTGATCCCCGGGGCGGGGACAAATTTGACCCCAGGGTTACCATTTGAACAAACTTAGTAGAGGACCATAAGCTGATGCTACATGTAATACATGAGACCTCTGTGCCTTGTGGTTTCAGAGAAGAAGATTTTTTAAAGTGTTTTCCTATATATGTCTATATGAAAAACATGCAAAACCTCAATATACAAACTTCGGACCCCCCCCCCCCCGAGGCACGGCCATTTTTAACCCCGGGGACTTCATTTGAATAAACTTGATAGTCTATGCGTTGGCGATTATTTTAAAAGAAAAACTGTTGAAATCTGTTTAGCGGTTCTTGAGAAGAAGATTTTTTAAGGTTTCAATTATATATGGTAATGGCGGCCATCTTGGATGTCGCGCTGACCTAATTTTAACAAATCTAACAAGCACTCATCAAAGGATCATCCACGTGAAGTTTGGTCAAAATTGGCCAAGCGGTTTTTGAGGAGAAGTTATTTAAAGCAAAAGTTAACGCCGGACGATGGACGGACGGACGACGGACGAAGAGTGATCCCAATAGCTCACCTGCTCAAGTTGATCTAAAAAACTACAAAACAGAACCACACACAATCACACACAAACTTGAGCCGTCAGATGTATTCTGAGGCTTTCAAATTGACCCCATTAACAAAAATACAAACAATAAACTCAAACGGAGGAATAGCTTCTGCCATTCTGGAGGGTACCGACCCCCTTTTCGTATGCCGAATTCCGACCCATATTAGCCAGTATTCCGTACACCGGGTTGTGGTATGCCGTACGCAACATCGCAGTTTTTCATACGCATACGCCGTATTTTTCTCAAAACATATTTTTTTCCATCCAAAAAATTTAAAAAATGCTAATTTATGTCTCAGATTGCTGGAAATGCCATTTCAGAGCACCTAAGTTTCAAAATTTCCCGGACCCAGCTAGACAGCTTGGGCCCTGCGCGGGCCTCGCATGGTTCAAATAGTATTCCAGATGCCAACCCTCAGTTAGGGAGTATTCCAGATGCCATGCCCAAAAAAAGCCAGTACTCCAGATGCCAGGGGGCGTGGGGTTCGTACCCTCATTCTGCAACGGTATGAAGTCAACAAACAAGCAGATACGATTCTCGCGCGCTATTAGATCTGCGCGCAACCTAGCCGGTATTATGTTGTACTACCGAGACCATCATACAAATAGGTTGGTAAAGATAGGATGAAAAATGAAGGCCCTATCGTATTAACGAGCAAAATATAGCAATATAGCATTTTTAACTAATGGGATGGCGATAGCATTTTTAACTAATGGACTGGCGAGTTGTCTTAACCGAGACAAAAGTAATGACGGACGGACAGACGACGGACGGACGGACAGACGATGAACAACTCGCCATCCCATTAACTCGCCAATCCCATAAGCTCTGCTGGCCAAGGGGCCAGTAGCGCTAAAAATAATAAATAAATGTGTTCTGAACAGTGATTTATCACACTATATCGAGCTAAACTGACATCACAGAGAAACTTTCAGTTGTATCATCAACTTGTATGGGGTTTATGAGATAAAATACATGTAGAATCTCACAATATCTTGCTCCAAAAAAAGAGAAAAGGAAAAAGAAAACATGCCTACTGAACTACTATTTTTTTAGAGCATACAATAGGAAACACACACCTATTCATTTTTTTTGGCCTTATATGGAAATAGACATTCCACACAATAGCATCAAATCCATGAGTTCAAACTTCATAAATCTTCATACGTATATTGCCATTAGTGAGAGGACAAACAATCTTGTTTTGGGAGCAAGTAGGATAGAGATAAAGGTCACAGTGACCTTATATGGAATTATGCATTCCGCACAATAACATCAAAACCGTATGACCTAAACTCATAAATCTTCATAGGTACATAGCCATTAGTGATAGGAGAAACTGTAATGTTTTGGGGCAAGTAGGTTACAAGCCAAAGGTCACAGTTACCCTTATATAGGAATTATGTATTCTGCACAATCACATAAAAACCGTAAGACCTAACCTAATAAAACTTCATAAGTACATTGCCCTTAATGAGAGAAGAAAACTTATTGTTATTAAAATTTACATTAGAGAAATATTTATAAAATGTAAAACACTATTTATAAGATAAAGTTTGCACATCCCCAGCATATTAAAGTTTTCTATGAGGACTGTCATTCTAAGCAGCAGTATGCCATAGAAAGTAACACAGCGATTTCACCCATTTGGGAATTGTACTGGTACCCATAAATTTGAAAAATCACATTTTTTATCCTTAAATTGGGAATTTTTCACTATCAAGCAAACAAAAGCAATATTGTATGCTTAAATACTTTGCAAACACATTATCATGTACACATTCTCTTGCAGTATTTCATCACCCTCACCTAAAAGAATATATTGGTTGTGGTAGTAATGGTGGTTAGGGCAATATCTATGTGTAAGAAGCTATGTAATAATTCACCACAAACAGACAAAAATATGTAAAAATAATAATAATTAAATATCTAGTTTTGAGTGGGGATGGGGAAGAGGCAGGGTGTGGGGAGGCCAACATATATGTGTAGCTATGTAAGAATTCACCAAAACAACACAGAAATATGGTAAAACAAAATAAAAATATTTTGAGTGGGGTGGGAGTGGGGGGAGTGGGTGGGGGGCAAGATAGCTATGTGTACAATTTTGAAAGTGGGCTAGCGGTAAGTTGATACAATATCAAATTCCATACTTCATCAATAACAAAACAATGTAAATTGTGAATTGTTTAAAGTTTCTCAAGACATTAAAGGTATTTCAGGTGGCCCAAGGACACAAAGGAAACTGGAAACCATGCACTACTCTTACTATCAAGTATATCCTATGGTTCTTTAACAAGATCGAAGCAAAAGCTCCGATACACAGGACAGCCCAGTTTGCCTCCACTGTGTGACAGATCCGACTGACAAGGCTAGTGTAAGTGATTAACACTTTTTATTTGATGGATTGCTCAAGATTTGAATAAAATTTATTCCACTATATTCTGGATGAAAATATTTGAGAAACATTGTTTTCAAAAAGTGACGAACACATGTCAGATGTGTCTGAGAAACATTGTATGAGAAGAGGTAAGGAATTGATGAATATCCAAGAAAGGTTAAACAAGACATGATAACAGTAAATATTTGATAAACATAGTGGGTCCTGGTGGAGGGCAGTTATAAACTCTGGAGTCAATGTTTAATACTGTCCTGTTTCACTGCAAAATGTCAAAACAGGAAGACTTGTGGCTGTTATTTATCAAAAACATTAGTTACCTCAGAATGTTATTACCGTAAAGACCAAAAGGTATAAATTTGTCTGCATTATTCAAGGCTGAAAACACAATTATTAAGGACAAGTGGCTCTTTAAACAATTAGTTCTACAGGGCTCACTTGATGGAAATATTTGAGAAACAGCATGAGGAAAGTGATGAACACTTAATGGAAATAATTAAGAAACAGCATGTGAGAAGACTTCAAGTGATAAACACTAATGATGGAAATAGTTGAAACATCATGTGAAAAGTGATAAACACTTGACGAAAGTATCTGAGAAACATTGTATGAGAAGAGATAATGACTTAATGAAAATAACCCAAGAATGTTGTACAGGACATGATAACAGCAAATAATTTAGAAACATAGTGGGCCACGGAAGTTATAAAACACTTAAGGAAAATATGAGGAAGTTCATGTTGGATGTGACTAACTTCACAGAAATAACTAAGAAATTCATACCAGAAGTGAAACGCACTTAATGGAAATATTTGAGAGAAAAACATCATGTGGAAAGTGATAAAACCCTGGATGGACATAATGCAGAAACAGCATGTGAAAAGTGATAAACACTTGGACATATAGAGAAAAAGCATGTAAATTTGATAAACACTTGATGGACATACTCAAGAAACAGCATGTGGACTTGATCAATGCTTGATGGACATACTAGAGAAACAGCATGTGGACTTCATAAACGCTTGACGGACATACTAGAGAAACAGCATGTGGACTTCATAAATGCTTGACGGACATAATAGAGAAACAGCATGTGGACTTCATAAACGCTTGACGGACATACTAGAGAAACAGCATGTGGACTTCATAAGTGCTTGACTTCATAAATGCTTGACGGACATAATAGAGAAACAGCAAGTGGACTTCATAAATGCTTGACGGACATACTAGAGAAACAGCATGTGGACTTCATAAATGCTTGACGGACATACTAGAGAAACAGCATGTGGACTTCATAAATGCTCGACGGACATAACAGAGAAACAGCATGTGGACTTCATAAATCCTTGACGGACATAATAGAGAAATGGCATGTGGACTTCATAAACGCTTGACGGACATACTAGAGAAACAGCATGTGGACTTCATAAATGCTTGACTTCATAAATGCTTGACGGACATAATAGAGAAACAGCATGTGGACTTCATAAATGCTTGACGGACATACTAGAGAAACAGCATGTGGACTTCATCAATGCTTGACGGACATACTAGAGAAACAGCATGTGGACTTCATAAATGCTTGACGGACATAATAGAGAAACAGCATGTGGACTTCATAAATGCTTGATGGACATAATAGAGAAACAGCATGTGGACTTCATAAATACTTGACGGACATACTAGAGAAACAGCATGTGGACCTCATTAACACTTGATGGAAAAATTAGAAACATCATGTGGAAAATGATAAACACTTGATGGAAGTATCTGAAAAACATCAAGTGAAAGGTGATAAACACATTGTTCCTATAAGATAAATAGACGTATATTATCGAGAAAAAGAAGGGACAAGAATTTTCTATTTGACTTCCAAGTATAAAATGCATTAAAAAATACAAAGAGCCATAACTGAGTGGAAAATTATCGAATCAGAATGTCACGACAATATGCGCATGATGCTTTGTAGCAAGTTTCACGAAATTATAAAATGGGGTTTTAAAGAAACAGCCCGAACAAGAATTTTCTATTTGACTACCAAGTATGAAATGCATTAAAAATACAAAGGGCCACAACTCAGTGGAAAATTATTGAACCAGAATGTCATGATAGTATGCACATTGATACTTTCTAGCAAGTTTTAATAAATTCTAACAAGGAGTTTTACAGAAATAGCCCGGACAAGTATTTTGTATTACATATATATATTAGAAATACAAACTGCCATAACTCAGTGGAAAATTATCAAACCCGAACGTCACGACAATATGCGCATCTCCACTTGATATTGATGCTTTGTAGCAAGTTTCACGAAATTAAATGGGGTTTTAGAGAAATAGCCAGCAAGTTTCGCAAAATTCTAAGAAGGAGTTCTTGAGAAATAACCCGGACAAGAATTGCGTCTACAGACAGCCAGACGGACGGACTTTAGGTGGGGTGGGGTATAATAATGTCAGCAATATAATGTTGGAAGTGATACACACTTGATGGAACTATTTGAGAGACTAATAAATATATATGTACAGATGAAACTATGCCACAATATTGTCCTGTCTGAACAATGATATGCTTAGATAGTGCATGCTCCAGTAAAACACATTTATTTCTCTATATTTTACAATTTTAAACCAGTATTAAGTTTATATATACAAATTTAATCACGGGACATAACATTCTCATGAACATTAGCTATAAAGTTTCTGTTAAATTTAAAAGACACAATAAATTCAAGGTTTATAAATAAAATTTCATAATAATTTACATTTTGACTACAGTGGAGGTCTACCTTTTAAGTTCATTACAATTTAGTGTGCAAGTCAAGTGTAGATTCCATGTAACCCCATATTTTAGTTGTGTACTCTAAAACACCCATAATTTCAAAACCACTGATAATTGCAGGATGTAAAAAATCTAACAATATCAATTAATGTAATATGAAATATGTACATTCTTAAACAAATTCTAACATTATTAACTGATGAAAAATGTAGGTTATTCAATCATTATCAATTGATGTACATGTAATACAAAAATAATTCTCTATCAAATTCTAACTTTATTAACGGATATAAACTGCATGAATTTTAATTCAAGTTCTAACAGTATCAACTAATGTTCTATGAATTTAATCCTAATTTAAATACCAACATCACTTTTGATGTAATTCTAATTCAAATTCTAACATTACCAACTTTTGTAATATTCATGGATTCTAAATCTAATTCAAATATTATCAATGAAGTACTATGAATGTAATCAAAACCAAATACTAACATTATCAATTGTTGTAATTCTAAACCAAATTTTAACAAGATCATTTGGTATAACTTAAATGTCAAATGAAAAAAAAGATTGTCATGTGTCTCTTTAACTAACAGCAATATTACAATCTGCAGTGTTAAATCAATTAATTAATAAAACAAATATTTAATCAATGGTTATAAAATTGTTGATGAAAAAACAGAGACATCAATGGTGTATGCCTCTGCTGCAATAAGGATATCCACATCTTTGCACTTGTATCATTGTCGCCAAAATTACCACACAGTTATTTTAAATGTTGACAATGACAATTTTGTAACTAAGTTTTAACAACAATTCAATTGCCAAAAAAGTTTTTTATCTTCACTATGGACAGAATTAAAATTTACATTAGAGAAATATTTATATATTGTCGTGTACATTAACTATATAGTTGATGTTAACTTTAAAAGACATAATAAATTGAAGGTTTATAAATAAAACTTCATAATAATTTATGTTTTGACCACAGTCGAGGTCTACCTTTTAAGTTCATTACAATTTAGTGTGCAAGTCAAGTGCAGATTCCATGTAACCCCATATTTTAGTTGTTTACTCTAAACACCCATAATTTCACAACCACTGATAATTGCAGGATGTAAAAAATCTAACAATATCAATTAATGTAATATGAAATATGTATATTCTTAAACAAATTCTAACATTATCAACTGATGAAAAATGTAGGTTATTCAGTCAAATTCTAACATTATCAATTAATGTACATGTAATACAAATTAATTCTCTATCAATTTCTAACATTATTAACTGATATAAACTGCATGAATTTTAATTCAAGTTCTAACAGTATAAACTAATGTTCTATGAATGTAATCCTAATTTAAATACCAACAGTATCACTTTGGATGTTATTCAAATTCAAATTCTAACATTACTCAACTTTTGTAATAAGCATGGATTCTAAATCAAATTCTAACATTAAAATACCAACAGTATCACTTTTGATGTAATTCTAATCCAAATACTAACATTACCCACTTTTGTAATCTGCATGGATTCTAAATCAAATTCTAACATTATCAATGAAGTACTATGAATGTAATCAAAACCAAATACTAACATTATCAATTGTTGTAATTCTTAATCAAATGTTAACAAGATCATCTGGTATAACTTAAATGTTATTCTTCATCAAATTTGAACATTATCTGCTGATGTATTACGTAATTCTAAATCAAGTTCTAACATTATCATTTGCTGGGTTTTTTAATCAAATTTTAACACTATCAGTTGTTGTAATATGAATGTAATCCTATATCGAATTTAAACAGTATCAACTGATATAATATAAATGTGTTTCTAAAACAACAGACAGGCTTTAAATATATCAGAATTTTTTATAAGACAATGTTTTCATACACTAAACAATTAACATTGCCAAAAGTGCATATACTAACAGACTTAACAAATTCTATTAACTATATTTTAAAGAGACAAATGACAATCTTAACATGTTTATAAAGCACTAAAATCTGTATCTCTAATTTATTTACCCAGAATCATTCTGATTAAACCTGTTAGCATATAATTAAATAACATTTTGCGTTTTATTTTTTGTCTTACTCTACCATTATTTTAACTATGTTTAAACATAGTATTGGTGCAATATAATCAACAATTAACAATATCAAAAACAATTTGCTTTATACTATTCTTATAATTAATATTAATGATTGAACAAATTCAAGAAATTCAGAAATGTTAAGAAAAAAAAAAGAAAAGATTGTCGTGTGTCTCTTTTACTAACAACAATATCACAATCTGCAGTGTTAAATCAATTAATTAATGTAACAAATATTAAATCAATGGTTATAAAATTGTTGATGAAAAACCATACAATGGTTTATGCCTCTGCTGAAATAAGGATATCCACATCTTTGCACTTGTGTCATTGTCACCAAAATTACCACACAGTTATTTTAAATGTTGACAATGATAATTTTGTAACTAAGTTTTAACAACAATCCAATTGCCAAAAAAGTTTTTTATCTTCACTATGGACAGAATTAAAATTTACATTAGAGAAATATTTATATATTGTCGTGTACATTAACTATATAGTTTATGTTAAATTTAAAAGACACAATAAATTGAATTGAATTGGGGTTTTAAGGCGCACCAACACATGAAAAGGTTATATGGCGCCTAAAAGGCATGAACATGCCAGGCTCATCTTCCATGTACATCGAGATAAAATATGGAAAATGGGCCTAGAACCTTCTCACCCTGAACTGCAGAGTTGCTGCAAATTCTATCGTAAAAACTCCATTTACGCTGGAGCCACGTTATTGTTTTTCTGCCGCTGCTCTTGATGCGAGCGAGATAGCACCTGAAACAATGCAGGGATCATGATGAAGACCTTTAATGAACATGAACAAAAAATGATAAAATGAACATGAATTTGTGGGGATTCTACCCCTCTGCCTATCCCTCCAAAGGGATCTGCAGTGGCACTATTCCTTGCCCCGTGACCACACGGGGCCACAATAAATTGAAGGTTTATAAATAAAATTTCGTAATAATTTACGTTTTGACCACAGTCGAGGTCTACCTTTTATGTTCATTACAATTTAGTGTGCAAGTCAAATGTAGATTCCATGTAACCGCATATTTTAGTTTTGTACTCTAAACAGTCATAATTTCATAACCACTGATAATTGCAGGATGTAAAAAATCTAACAATATCAATTAATGTAACATGAAATATGTACATTCTAACATTATCAACTGATGAAAATTGAACTATCAACTGATGAAAATTGAACTGAATTGGGGTTTTAAGGTGCACCAACACATGAAAAGGTTATATGGCGCCTAACAGGCATGAACATGCCAGGCTCATCTTCCATGTACATCGAAATAAAATATGGAAAATGGGCCTAGAACCTTCTCACCCTGAACTACAGAGTTGATGAAAAATGTAGGTTATTCAAAGTCAAATTCTAACATTATCAATTGATGTACATGTAATACAAAAATAATTCTATATCAATTTCTAACATTGTTAACTGATATAAACTGCATCAATTTTAATTCAAGTTCTATTTGCTGTTTTTTTTAAATCAAATTTTAACACTCAGTTTTTGCAATATGAATTTACACCCAACAACTTATCAAATTCTAACAGTATCAACTGATTTAATATAAATGTATTTCTAAAACAACAGACAGGCTCTAAATTTTTCAGAATTTTTTATCAATGTTTTCACACACTAAACAATGGAATTAACATTGCCAAACGTGCATATACTAACACGCTTTATTAAAAAATTGAACTATATTTTAAAGAGACAAATGACAATCTTAACATCTTTAACTAACAACAATATTACAATCTGCAGTTTTAAATCAATTAATTAATGTAACAAATATTTAATCAATGGTTATAAAATTGTTGATGAAAAGCAGAGACATACAATGGTGTATGCTTCTGCTGAAATAAGGATATCCACATATTTGCACTTGTGTCATTGTCGCCAAAATTACCAGTTACATTAGAGAAATATTTATATATTGTCGTGTACATTAACTATATAGTTTATGTTAACTTTAAAAGACACAATAAATTAAGGTTTATAAATAAAATTTCATAATAATTTATGTTTTGACCACAGTCAAGGTCTACCTTTTAAGTTCATTACAATTGAGTGTGCAAGTCAAGTGCAGATTCCATTTAACCCCATATTTTAGTTGTGTTCTCTAAACACTCATAATTTCACAACCACTGATAATTGCAGGATGTAAAAAATCTAACAATATCAATTAATGTAATATGAAATATGTATATTCTTAAACAAATTCTAACATTATCAATTAATGTACATGTAATACAAAATTAATTCTCTATCAATTTCTAACATTATTAACTGATATAAACTGCATGAATTTTAATTCAAGTTCTAACAGTATCAACTAATGTTCTATGAATGTAATCAAACCAAATACTAACATTATCAATTGTTGTAATTCTAAATCAGATTTTAACAGGATCATTTTATTCTTCATCAAATTAAAACATTATCAATTGATGTATTACATAATTCTAAATCAAGTTCTAACATTATTATTTGCTGGATTTTTCAAATCAAATGTTAACACTATCAAATGTTGTAATATGAATGTAAATCTATCTCGAATTCTAACAGTATCAACTGATATAATATGAATGTATTTCTAAAACAAATTCTAACACTATCAACTGATATAATATGAATGTAATTTTAAATCAAATTTTAACAGTATCAACTGATATAATATAAATGTATTTCTAAATCAAATACTAACAGTATCAACTGATATAATATGAATGTATTTCTAAATTAAATTCTAACAGTATCAACTGATATAATATGAATGTATTTCTAAAGCAAATTCTAACAGTATCAACTGATATAATATGAATGTATTTCTAAAGCTAATTCTAACAGTATCAACTGATATAATATGAATGTAATTCTAAAGCTAATTCTAACAGTATCAACCGATACAATGATTGTATTAATCTAAATTAATTTCTAACAGTATCAAGTGCATCAATTCTAATTCAAATTCTAACATTGTTATTTGCTGTTTTTCTAAATCTAATTTTAACATTATTAACTTATGTAATATGCATGTATTCTAACTCAAATTATAACATTATCAAATGATATAATATTAATGTAATTCTAAATCAAATTTCTAATATGTTCAACTAACGTACTACAAATATATTCTAAATCAAATTATAACATTATTATTTGATGTAAATGTAATTCTAATATCAGCTGATGTAATATGAATTTAATTCTAAATCAGCTTCAGATATAATAAATTGGTGAAATATAAATGTAATTCTAATCCAAATTCTAACATTATCAACTAATGTAATATAAATGTAATTCTAAATCAAACTCTAACAGTATCAACTAGTTTAAACATATTTATTTTACATAAATTGTGAAACAAGTTCTTGCAACTTAGATTAATCACTCTCGATGGCTTCATGGGTAAAACCAGTACCTAGCAATGTGGATTAATTATCTTGCTCAAGGATAAATAACGTAGCTGCGGCGAGGATCGAACCCACGACCTTTCGATCTGGAGTTCGGTGCTCTACCACTGGACCCGCACTCCAGCCAACAGTATCAAATAATGTAATATGAATTTAATTCTACATCAAATTGTAATATTATCAACTAATGTAATATTAAAGAAACTAAACCGCCAAATAACGGCAAAATTATATTTACAAAACCGTTTATCAAAACTGTGTCATAACATATTTCAACATCTGTGATCTAATTTAGCAACAACTTATAATAGTTCTTATTTCAAAACAACATTTTTATATTTGTCAGTTTCAGCTGTGTTATAGTTAGAAACATTTTAACCAACAGAAACAATATAAATCTGTTTAAACATCCTTGTTCTAATCTATTAACACCATCCTTGTTCTAATCTAGCAACAACATCAATCAATATTGCCTGACTGAACTTGAAATATTATTGTTATTTCAATAAAAAAAAGTATGAAAGGAGAAATTTGGAAATCGATGAACACAATATAAAAAAAATAGCAGTCTCAGTTTGACTGAGACTGTTCATGAATGGTAGTTAAATTGCTAGCTACCGTTCATGCCTCTAGCCATAGGTTCAGCAGAACTCAATATTTAAACTGTCGAAAGTACAACATTTTAAACCATCCTGAAGATGGTATGCGCAGGATGGTGAAAATGGTACCTTCAATGTGGTATTTTCATACCATTCCATGGCTAACAGAATTTGCTGATAGGTTTAAGAGGAGCTGTAATTTGAATCATATTAGCCTATTCAATTGACACCATACATGTTATTTCAAAATCAGTGTTCTAATATGGCAAGTATTGCTAGAATGAACTGACAATACTGTCATGATAACAAGACAGCATTTGTTTTTGGCATTTAACCCTTAACCCACTACATAGTTATAATGGACTGTTCTTTCTTTGAATTAAGACCATTCCATTTAGGTGACAAAGGGGTGTTTTGGGGAAAATGAGATGCAACAGTTATTATAGTCATGCTTAGTGGGTTAAGGGTTAAAGATTTAAGCCATGTTGTAATTTAAACCATTTTAACATTGTCGACACATTCAATACGATGGTATTCAAAATCTGTGTTCTATTATGTCTAGCCACAACACAAAATCATATTGCTAGATTTAACTTACAATACTGTTGTTATTTCCAAACAGCATTTTTGTATTTGTAAGTTTTAACAAGTAACCAGCAAACTAACAGCAAAATTACACTATAAAACCCTTTATCAAAACTCTATCTAGGTGTTCAGGTCATATTATAATCTATCTATATGTGCTGATTAAAAATATAGGATTTTCACTGTTTTTTAAAGTACCCATTATTGAATGAATGAGTTGGTAACTCTTACTTTGAAGCTCCAATTTTTGGGTTTGGCCTGGCTGATTAAAGCCATTTATATGGAGTTTAAATTCTCAAAATATGTAAGTTATATATATACCTCATCGTCAGGTTTAGAAACGGTGCACATAAAAACTGTCTGTTGCTGTGGCGGGACAGCTACTTTAAACTGTGCTGTAATTTGAACCATTTATCATAGCCAATTTACACAGCAGAAATGGATTTAAAAAATTGTGTTCTAATCTAGCAACAACACAAATAAATATTGCTACATTGAACTTACAATATTGCTATTTAGTAACAACAGTTTGGAAAGCATAGGTTCTGGTGCAATTTTAACAATTTTAACATAGCCAACAGATGCAGAACTAATGTATTTCAAAATCTGCATATTATAGTTTGTTATAGCAATGATAACATCAGCTTTCGGAGGACAGCACACTCGATTATCTAGGTGGTGTTTATTGAAAAAATACCATGTTGAAAAAGGGGCATACTTCTGCTTAAAGAAGAATGGCCTCTCTTTTATTAGTATTATCAATTAACAAATTTAACTCTTAAACATCATATGAACAATTCTTGACAGTCTCGGAGAGAAACATATATTGAAAACCACTACTAAGTTGTATTTAAAAATAAGTATGACGTAGATACTACTTTTACCACTGCATGACTGCATGGGGAAATGAGGTAATCTGAATTGTATAGATGCACAACTATTGCCAGATAATTGATAAATACATTTACCTGAGAAAGATTAATTTACCTGTTCTAAGTTTTCTACATCATCAAATAAAATCTTATTCTTGCTTTTCACAGATATTGCAATGTGTGAATAGTAAATATCAATCTTTGTGTATTGATTTTGATTTAAATAAACATAAACATGTGCATGAAACAAAACATGGCCTGAGAACTGTAACAGTAAAACAGAGTTATGGTACTTGTCTCTATGGGTTCATTTTTATGTCAGTGAATCCATGTGTCATGTTTCATTGCATACCTTCAAGGGATTTCTTAGAAATTATGAGAAATTGAAAAACCTTCTAAAAAAAAAAAGGAGCAAAACCATGTTAAGTTCTACTGAAATCATTAATGCAATTTCAGAGATATGAATATGAGCCTACTGTAAAATGTTAAGCAAAGTTGATGCTGGGTGCGTAGAACAGCTTGCCTTTTCTTTGGAAAGTCAAGCTATAATAAACAGTTCTACATTTATCTGACAATACTGTCTAGATTGTGAAACAGCTTTTTCTTTATAAGAACAATGCATTTTATTTTAATATACCATCTTTGATTCTATACATGCCCTGGTCTGTTAAATGTGGTTGTGTTGTGGTGTCAACTGTTTCCTCTAAGCTGGCATTATTATTATTTCTTGTTCAAATCTGTCATGGTAACCATAATTGCCAGTATATAAGCTGCAGTATTTTTATAATTCTTCTCATCGGAAATCCAAAGTGCGGCTTATAAGCATTGCTGATCATTTTGATTATCACAGTATTATAAATCTTAATTCATTGAAAGAAAATGATCATATCAGATATGCAATGAATCAAACCATTGCAAAAAGAATAAAATATTGTTTTAAAATTCTCTTCTGAATTTGAGAATTTGAAATATTGTTCTGATCAATGTATTGTATGTATACCAATCACATCCGAAAGTGCAGAAAATTAGAAGAAAAAAATATCTCCATTTTAAAGTTTTCCTCTACCATAAGTTTAAATATAGTATTGGTGCAATATTATCAACAGTTAATAATATCAAAAACAATTTGCTTAATACTATTCTGATAATAAATATTAATGATTGAACAAATCCAAGTAATGTAGAAAAGGGTTTTAAAAAATCAAGATTGCCGTGTGTCCCTTTAACTAACAACAATATTACAATCGGCAGTGTTCAATCAATTAATTCATGTAAAAAATATTCAAATCAATGGTTATAAAATTGTTAAAGACAAACAGAGACATACAATGGTGTATGCCTCTGCTGAAATAAGGATATCCACATCTTTGCACAAACCACACAGTTATATTAAAGGTTGACAATGACAATTTTTTAATTAAGTTTTAACAACAATTCATTGCCAAAAAAGTTTTTATCTTCATTATAGACAGAATTAAAATTTATCAAATGTAAAACACTATTCATCAGATAAAGTGTGCACATCCCCAGAATATTAAATCAAATTTCATAATAATTTATGTTTTGACCACAGTCGAGGTCTACCTTTAAAGTTCATTACAATTTAGTGTGCAAGCCAAGTGTAGATTCCATGTAACCCCATATTTTAGTTGTGTACTCTAAACACCCATAATTTCATAGCCACTGATAATTGCAGGATGTAAAAAATCTAACAATATCAATTAATGTAATATGAAATATGTATATTCTTCAACAAATTCTAACATTATTAACTGATGAAAAATGTAGGTTATTCAAAGTCAAATTCTAACATTACCAAGTGATATACATGTAATACAAAAATAATTCTATATCAGTTTCTAACATTATTAACTGATATAAACTGCATGAATCTTAATTCAAGTTCTAACAGTATCAACTAATGTTCTATGAATGTAATCCTAATTTAAATACCAACAGTATCACTTTTGATGTAATTCAAATTCAAATTCAAATTCTAACATTACCCAACTTTTGTAATAAGCATGGATTCTAAATCAAATTCTAACATTATCAATGACAGTACTATGAATGTAATCAAAACCAAATACTAACATTATCGACTGTTGTAATTTTAAATCAAATTTTAACAAGATCATTTGGTATAACTTAAATGTTATTCTTCATCAAATTTGGACATTATCAATTGATGTATTATGTAATTCTAAATCAAGTTCTAACATTATTATTTGCTGGGTTTTTTAAATCACTATCAGTTGTTGTAATATGAATGTAATTCTATATCGAATTCTAACAGTATCAACTGATATAATATAAATGTATTTCTAAAACAACAGACAGGCTTTAAATATATCAGAATTTTTTATCAGACAATGTTTTCAAACACTAAACAATTGAATTAACTTTGCCAAAAGTGCATATAGTAACACGATTTATTAAAAAATTCTATTAACTATATTTTAAAGAGACAAATGACAATCTGAACATGTTTATAAAGCACTCAAATCAGTATCTCAATTTATTTATCCAGTATCGTCTTGAATTTAAACCTGTTAGCGTATAATTAAGTAAAATTTTGAGTTGTTTTTTTTCGTCTCACTCAACCATTTTTTTACTATGTTTAAATATAGTATTGGTGCAATATAATCAACAATTAACAATATCTAAAACAATTTGTTTTATACTATTCTGATAATTAATATTAATTGATTGAACAAAGTCAAGTTATGTAGAAATGTGAAGAAAACAAGAGGCCCAAGAGGGCCTGTGGACGCTCTACTGGCTAACTCAGTTCTTATAACATCAATGAAGCGAGTGAGTGCCATTTACGGTTTTTTGAAAGTTTCGGGCAAAAAACAGCTTTTTAGCTAAATCAAGGGCCATAACTAAAGAATCTGGTAAAGTTTGGTAAAGATCAGATGAACAATGAAGGCCCTACCGTATTAACGAGGCAAAATATAGCATTTTTAACTAAATCAAGAGCCGTAACTCCTCTGTAACTGGTCCGACAGGTCCAACATAGAGCTAAAAAAAAAAAAATAATAATAATAATAATAATAATAAAAAAAAAATATATATATATTAAAAAAAAAATAAAAAAATTAAATAAAAATAAGTAATAATTAAAAAAAAATAAAAAATAAAAAATATTAAAAAAAAAAAATAATAAAAAAAATTAAATAAATAATAATAATATAAAAAAAAAGAAAGTCATAAAATCTGCTAAAGTTTGACAAAGATCAGATGCAAAATGAAGGCCCTATCGTATGACGAGGCAAATTATAGCATTTTTAACAAAATCAAGGGCCATAACTCTGCTGTTACTGGTTCGATCTGGCTGGTTTTCGAACTTGACCAAGCTTTCATAGACATTAACAATCTGATAAAGTTTGGTAAAGATCGGATTAAAAATGAAGGCCCTATCGTCTTATTGAGGCAAAATATAGCATTTTGAACTAAATCAAGGGCCATAACTCCGCTGTTACTGGTCCGATATGAATGGTTTTCGAACTTGTCCGAGCTTTCATTGATATTAACAATCTGATAAAGTTTGGTAAAGATCGGATGAACAATAAAGCCCCTATTGTCTTAACGAGGCAAAATACAGCGTTTTTAACTAAATCAAGGGCCATAACTCCGCTGTTACTGGTCCGCTATGGCTGGTTTTCAAACTTGTTCGAGTTTTCAACAACATTAACAAACTGATAAAGATTGGTAAAGATCGGATGAACAATGAAGCCTCTATCGTCTTAACGGTGCAAAATATAGCATTTTTAACTAAATCAAGGGCCATAACTCCACTGTTACTAGTCCGATATAGCTGGTTTTCGAACTTGTCCGAGCTTTCATTGATATTAACAATGTGGTAAAGTTTGGTAAAGATAGGATGAAAAATGAAGGCCCTATCGTCTTAACGAGGCAAACTATAACAATATAGCATTTTTAACTAAATCAAGGACCATAACTCTGCTGTTACTGGTCCGATCTGGCTGGTTTTCGAACTTGTCCGAGCTTTTATTGATAATAACAATGTGGTAAAGTTTGGTAAAGATAGGATGAAAAATGAAGGCCCTATCGTCTTAACGAGGCAAAATATAGCAATATAGCATTTTTAACTAAATCAAGGGCCATAACTCCGCTGTTACTTGTCCGATCTGGCTGGTTTTCGAACTCATCCGAGCTTTCATTGATATTAACAACCTGTTAAAGTTTGGTAAAGATCTGATGAAAAATGAAGGCCCTATCGTCTTAACGAGACAAAAGTTAACGCCGACGCCGACGACGGACGACGGACAACGGACGACGGACGACAGACGACGGACGGACGATGGACAACTCGGCATCCCATAAGCTCTGCTGGCCTTCGGCCAGTAGAGCTAAAAACCAAAATTGTCGTGTGTCTCTTTAACTAACAACAATATTACAATCTGCAGTGTTAAATCAATTAATTAATGTAACAAATATTTAATCAATGGTTATAAAATTGAAGATGAACATACAATAGTGTATGCCCCTGCTGAAATAAGTGATATCCACATCTTTGCACTTGTGTCATTGTCGCCAAACTTACCACACAGTTATTTTAAATGTTGACAATGACAATTTTGTAACTAAGTTTTAACAACAATTCAACTGTCAAAAAAGTTTTTTATCTTCACTATGGACAGAATTAAAATTTACCTTTCGAGAAATATTTATATATTGTCGTGTACATTAACTATATAGTTTATGTTAACTTTAAAAGACAATAAATTGAAGGTTTATAAATAAAATTTCATAATTATTTACGTTTTGACCACAGTCGAGGTCTACCTTTTAGGTTCATTACAATTTAGTGTGCAAGTCAAGTGCAGATTCCATGTAACCCCATATTTTAGTTGTGTACTCTAAACACACATAATTTCATAACCACTGATAATTGCAGGATGTAAAAAATCTAACAATAGCAATTAATGTAATATGAAATATGTATATTCTGTAACAAATTCTAACATTATCAACTGATGAAAAATGTAGGTTATTCAGTCAAATTCTAACATTATCAATTGATGTACATGTAATACAAAAATAATTCTATATCAATTTCTAACATTATTCACTGATATGAATGTCATGAATTTTAATTCAAGTTCTAACAGTATCAACGAATGTTCTATGAATGTAATCCTAATTTAAATACCAACAGTATCAAGTTTGATGTAATTCTAAATCAAATTCTAACATTACTAACTTTTGTACTATGCATGGATTCTAACATTATCAATGAAAGTACTCTGAATGTAATCAAAACCAAATACTAACATTATCAATTGTTGTAATTCTAAATCAAATTTTAACAAGATCATCTGGTATAACTTAAATGTTATTCTTCATCAAATTTGAACATTATCAATTGATGTATTACATAATTCTAAATCAAATTCTGACATTATTATTTGCTGGGTTTTTTAAAATCAAATTTTAACACTATCAGTTGTTGTAATATGAATGTAATTCTATATCGCATTTTAACAGTATCAACTGATATAATATAAATGTATTTCTGAAACAACAGACAGGCTCTAAAAATATCAGAATTTTTTATCAGACAATGTTAGCGTATAATTAAATAACATTTTGCGTTTTATTTTTAGTCTTACTCTGGGCTCTTCATTGGACCAAAAAATGTTTAGCCATTTTGGCTAAACCACCTCAATTTTCTTTAGCCAATGGATTTTTTGTTTAGCCATTTTTGGCTAAGTTTTTTTAGCCATTTTAGCAGAATTTAATACAATTTCCGATTACATATTTGTATAATTTTCTTATCATTAATATATATGTATATATATTAAACCAAGTTGAATGGTATTAATTATTTGACAGTTTCTAACAGTTAGATGGTTACATGAACATGGTTAAAACTTGATTTTAATATATTGCCTCTATTATCATCAATGCCTCTATTATTTGTCACAGTTGGGGACATGTTCCAATGATGAATGTTGTAAGAAAACATAATTTTAAGCATACATGCAGGTTAATTTTTATGACCTTTTTATATGTTGGTGCGTTGTGAAACCCTTCAATCAATCAAGCAATCAATCAATCAATCAATCAATCAATCAATCAATCAATCAATCAATCAAGAAAGCAACCAAACATGTACCCATGATGGAAAAAACGGATGACACAGTTATCGTTCTGTTTTGTGTGGCCACGCATACAACTCGAAAGAAATGGCTTGGTTTCAATGCGCGAAAACAGATGACAATATATTGTTTACATGTTGCTTACATGTACGTATCATGGGCTACTTTCAGTTTTGAATAACGGAGTTACAAAGTCATTATTTTAGTTAAAATGGTGTAAATCTTTGTATGAGAAAGGTTAATTTGATAATACGTCTTCGTTTCGTTTACGCGCTTTTTTGAGTTGTTGTTGTTATTGAAAAATGCGACTTTTTTTCGGCGAGCTCTTGTTGGGCAAGTTAGTTGCAGTTAGAAGTCGCTATGTAAAATAAGCCGTGTGTAATATAAAGCGCAATTGTCGTAACACAGTCTATAGATTTTAGCTCTTCTGTAAACAGGGAGAACCCGTCAAGGATTTTTCAGAAAAACATGGCCGCGCCCACGAACTTGTTCCTTTCGCTACTTTCGCCAATTTCGCCAATACCAGCCGTCAGTTTACATGGGTTAAAATTACTTTAGCCAAATTGGCGAAAGCACTTGACAAAAGTTTCGCCATTTGCAATTTGATTTCGCCTATGGCGACTGGCGAAGGCAAATGAAGAGCCCAGTTACTCTACCATTTTTTTAATATGTTTAAACATAGTATTGGTGCAATATAATCAACAATTAACAATATCAAAAACAATTTGCTTTATACTATTCTTATAATTAATATTAACGATTGAACAAATTCAAGTAATGCAGAAATGTGACAAAAAAACAACATTGTCTTCTGTCTCTTTAACTAACATCAATATCACAATCTGCAGTGTTAAATCAATTAATTAATGTAACAAATATTTAATCAATGGTTATAAAATTGTTGATGAAAAACAGAGACATACAATGGTGTATGCCTCTGCTGAAATAAGGATATCCACATCTTTGCACTTGTGTCATTGTCGCCAAAATTACCACACAGTCATTTTAAATGTTGACAATGACAATTGTGTAACTAAGTTTTAACAACAATTCAATTGACAAACAAGTTTTTATCTTCACTATGGACAGAATTAAAATTTACATTAGATTTATAAAATGTAAAACACTATTTATAAGATAAACTTTGCACATCTCAAGCATATCAAAATCTTTTATAACAGGGCTGTCTTTTGGCTATTTTTGGAGCCGTTATTCGGCCCCAGTCCCCCACCTGAAAAGTATCTTATTTTCCCCCACCTCAGTGTCAAAATTCCCCCCTTGAAAAAAAAATAATAAATAAATAAATAAACTGAAAGACAGAAGGCTAGAATTTTAAGAGAATTAAGTGTTAATTGTGCTTGTGTTGAAGAAAGTAGAACAAAGTAAATGACATAACTGTCATTGGTACTTTTTGAACATAGTCTAACTCTTACAGCTAGTCAACATACATATTTTTCAAGTCTGTTTTGAACCCATTTATTGTTAAATGTATATTGGTTGGCATAAACAACAATAAAATTGTGTTATTGTATGCTTAAGTCCTTGCTTTATTTGTCTATTTAGTGTTATATATCTATTTAATCAGCATGATTTCATTTTATATTGATGATATCATAATGTGTTATGGATGTTTGAACTTTCTTTCATGCAAAATTCCCGCTTTTACTGAAATTGACGCGAAAATTCCCCCCTCTGAGGGACCCGGACCCATTCCTCCATGGTAGAAAGACAGCCCTGTATAAGGACTCTTATTCTAAGCAGCAGTATGTCATAGAAAGTAACACAGCGATTTTTTTCACCTTTTAAGGAATTGTACTGGTACCCATACAATTGGGAAAAATCACATTTTTTATCCTTAAATATGGGAAATTTTCACTATCAAGCAAACAAAGGCAATATTGTATGTTTAAATACTTTACAAACACATTATCATGTACACATTCTCTTGCAGTATTTCATCACCCACACCTAAAAGAATATATTTCCCCCCGTTTTCTATTTAAAGTTTGTCTCAAATATTTAAAAAGAAAAATGGGGAGAAAGTATGTGGTCAGGCCTTTTTCTACTATTCTCACGGGTTCGACTATCGGACCCGTTCCCAATGCCAAATATGGTTGTTTTTTCCCAATTCTGAAATAAAATTCCCCTTCCTTTTGTAAAAAAACACAAAAAAAAACAGGTCAAATATACAAATGTTTACAAGGAAATACTATAAAAAAGACAATATTTAAATCATGTATCATGTATTGAAACCAGGCAATTAAAACAACCTGATATTTATGTACAAATAACTTATGAAGGCGTAAATTTTCCCAATTTGTCCAGGGTCTTTTTCCCAAAATGGGCAGAAAAAGGCCTGGTGGTGGGGGTGGGGGGGAGGGGAGTGGGGGGTGGGGGGAGGGGAGTGAGGGTATTGGATTGGGCATTTATGTACCCTACTACAATTCAGGGGAAAAAACATACTTTTTGCCCATTGAGAATGGTACCATTTTTAATATATGAGGGGAAAAACTGTAACAGATAGGTGGAGTATACATTGAGTGTACGCATACATCCTTGACAGTTATAGCATGCTATCTATGACATAGTTTGGGATATGTATTAGAAAATGGCATTTGTGTACAAGCCTACATGCAAAGGCTGCATGCTATACAATTTTGAAAGTCGGGTAGTGGTAAGTTGATACGATATCAAAATCCATGCTCCATAAACTTACAAAACGATGTAAATTGTGAATTGTTTAAAGTTTCATCAACACATTAAAGGTTATTTCAGGTGGCCACAGGACACAAAGGAATCTGGGAACCATGCACTACTCTTACTATTGAGTACAATTCTATGGTTCTTTAACAAGATTGAAACAAAAACTCTGATACACAGGACAGTCCAGTTTACCTCCACTGTGTGAGATCCGACTGACGAGGCTACTGTAAGTGATTAACACTTTTTATTTGATGGATTGTACAAGATTGGAATAAATTTATTCCACTTGATTCTTGATGAAAATATTTGAGAAACATTGTGCAAAAAGTGACGAACACATGTCAGACGTATCTGAGAAACATTGTATGAGAACAATTGATGAATATCCAAGAAAGGTTGAACAAGACATGATAACAGCAAATATTTGATAAACATAGTGGGTCCTGTGGGAGGGCAGTTATAAACTCTGGAGTCAATGTTTAACACTGTTCTGTTCCACTGCAAAATGTCAATACAGGAAGACTTGTGGCTGTTATTTATCAAAAAAACACTAATTTCCTCAGATTGTAATTAAGACCAAAAGATATAACTTTGTCTGTATTATTCAAGGCTGAAAACACAATTATTAAGGGCAAGTGGCTCTTTAAACAATTAGTCCTAAAGGGCTGACTTAATGGAAATATCTGAGAAACAGCATGTGTGAAGTGATAAACACTTGATGGAAATATCTGAGAAACAGCATGTGGAAGTGATGAACACTTAAAAGAAATAATTAAGAAACAGCATGTGGAAGTGATGAACACTTGAAGGAAATATCTGAGAAACAGCATGTGGATGTGATAAACACTTAATGGAAATATCTGAGAAACAGCATGTGGAAGTGATGAACACCTAATGGAAATGATGAACACTTAATGGAAATATCTGAGAAACAGCATGTGGAAGTGATGAACACTTAATGAAAATATCTGAGAAACAGCATGTGGAAGTGATGAACACTTAATGGAAATATCTGAGAAACAACATGTGCAAGTGATGAACACTTAATGGAAATATCTGAGAAACAGCAAGTGGAAGTGATGAACACTTAATGGAAATATCTGAGAAACAGCATGTGGAAGTGATGAACACTTAATGGAAATATCTGAGAAACAGCATGTGGAAGTGATGAACACTTAATGGAAATATCTGAGAAACAGCAAGTGGAAGTGATGAACACTTAATGGAAATATCTGAGAAACAGCATGTGGAAGTGATGAACACTTAATGGAAAGATCTGAGAAACAACATGTGGAAGTGATGAACACTTAATGGAAATATCTGAGAAACAGCATGTGGAAGTGATGAACACTTAATGGAAATATCTGAGAAACAGCATGTGGAAGTGATGAACACTTAATGGAAATAATAAAGAAACAACATGTGAGAAGTGATAAACACTTGATGGAAATATCTGAGAAACAGCAAGTGGAAGTGATGAACACTTAATAGAAATATCTGAGAAACAGCATGTGGAAGTGATGAACACTTGATGAAAATATCTGAGAAACAGCATGTGGAAGTGATGAACACTTAATGGAAATAATTAAGAAACAGCATGTGATAAGTGATCAACACTTGATGAATATATCTGAGAAACAGCACGTGGAAGTGATGAACAGTTGATGGAAATATCTGAGAAACAGCATGTGGAAGTGATGAACACTTAATGGAAATATCTGAAAAACAAAATGTGGAAGTGATGAACACTTAATGGAAATATCTGAGAAACAGCATGTGGAAGTGATGAACACTTAATGGAAATAATTAAGAAACAGCATGTGAGAAGTGATAAACACTTGATGGAAATATCTGAGAAACAGCATGTGGAAGTGATGAACACTTAATGGAAATATCTGAGGAACAGCATGTGGAAGTGATGAACACTTAATGGAAATATCTGAGAACCAGCATGTGGAAGTGATGAACACTTAATGGAAATATCTGAGAAACAGCAGGTGGAAGTGATGAACACTTAAAGGAAATATCTGAGGAACAGCATGTGGAAGTGATGAACACTTAATGGAAATATCTGAGAACCAGCATGTGGAAGTGATGAACATTTAATGGAAATAATTAAGAAACAGCATGTGACAAGTGATAAACACTTGATGGAAATAGTTGAAACATCATGCGAAAAGTGATAAACACATGATGGAAATATCTAAAAACAGGATGTAAGAAACGATGAACACTCGATGGAAATATTTGAGAAACATCATACAATAATCCAGAAACATCACTTGAGAAGTGGGAAGTGATAAACACATAACACTTTGAGAAACCTCATTTGAGAAGTGATAATAATTGAATGATGAATATCCAAGAAAGGTTGAATAAGTCATGATAACAGTAAATATTTGATAAACATAGTGGGTCCTGTGGGAGGGCAGTTATAAACTCTGGAGTCAATGTTTAACACTGTTCCGTTCCACTGCAAAATGTCAAAATAAGAAGACTTATGGCTTACAAGAAGTGATAAACACTTAATGGAAATATCTGAGAAACAGCATGTGGAAGTGATGAACACTTAATGGAAACAATTAAGAAACAGCATGTGAGAAGTGATAAACACTTGATGGAAATATATGAGAAACAGCATGTGGACATGATAAACACTTGATGGAAATATCTGAGAAACAGCATGTGGAAGTGATGAACACTTAATGGAAATATCTGAGAAACAGCATGTGGAAGTGATGAACACTTAATGGAAATAATTAAGAAACAACATGTGAGAAGTGATGAACACTTAATGAAAATATCTGAGAAACAGCATGTGGACGTGATGAACACTTAATGGAAATAATTAAGAAACAACATGTGAGAAGTGATGAACACTTAATGAAAATATCTGAGAAACAGCATGTGGACGTGATGAACACTTAATGGAAATAATTAAGAAACAGCATGAGAGAAGTGATAAAAACTTGATGGAAATATCTGAGAAACAGCATGTGGAAGTGATGAACACTTAATGGAAATATCTGAGAAACAGCATGTGGAAGTGATGAACACTTAATGGAAATAATTAAGAAACAGCATGTGAGAAATGATAAACACTCGATGGAAATATATGAGAAACAGCATGTGGATGTGATAAACACTTGATGGAAATATCTGAGAAACAGCATGTGGAAGTGATGAACACTTAATGGAAATATCTGAGAAACAGCATGTGGAAGTGATGAACACTTAATGGAAATAATTAAGAAACAGCATGAGAGAAGTGATAAAAACTTGATGGAAATATCTGAGAAACAGCATGTGGAAGTGATGAACACTTGATGGAAATATCTGAGAAACAGCATGTGGAAGTGATAAACACTTGATGAAAATATCTGAACAAGAGGCCCAAGAGGGCCTGTGGACGCTCTACTGGCTCAAGATAAAGTTTATGTATAATGGACCATAAGTCTTTCAAAAATCATTCAACCAGAACATGGCGATGACAGGTGCAACTAGGCTTAGTACTGATCATTCTCGCCAAGATTCGCTGAAATCTGGCAAAGAGTTCAGAAGAGACCAATCTGGACAAAGTTTGTGTATTAAAACATTTAAAGGGTCACAACTCTGCCAAAAATCATTCAACCGAAATATGGCGATGATATGCACAACTGAGGCTTGATACTGATCATCCTTGTCAAGTTTCGTCTATATCCAGCCGTTCAGGAGAATTAGCCTGGAAAAAAATTGTGGTATCAAAATCCTTTAAAGGGCCATCACTCTGCCAAATATCTGTAAACCGGAACGTGACAATGACATGCACAACTAGGCTTGGTGCTGATCATCCCTGCAAAGTTTCATTGAAATCTGGAGAGGGGTTCAGGAGAAGTATATTAGACAAAGTTTGTGTATTAAAACCTTTAAAGGGCCATAATTCTGCCAAAAAAATCATTTAACCGGAATACGCCAATGATTTGCACAACTAGACATGGAATTGATCATCCCTAAAAAGCTTCGTTTGAATCCGGCCAGAGGTTCAGGAGAACTAGTGAGAACAAAGTTTGTGTATTAAAACCTTTAAAGGGCCGTAACTCCGCCAAAAATCATTCAACCAGAACACGGCCATGATGTGCACAACTAGATGTAGAATCGATCATCTCTAAAATGTTTCTTTAATCCGGCCAGGGGTTCAGGAGAACTAGTCAGAACAAAGTTTGTGTACTCAAACCTTTAAAGGGCTATAACTCTTGCCAAAATCATTCAACTGGAACACGGTGACTATGTACAACTAGGCTTGGTACTGAACATCCCTGCAAAGTTTCAATGAAATCCGGCCAAATGAAGACCCTTTCATCTTAATGAGGCAAAGATATAGCATATTTCAGAAAATCAAGGACCATGCCTCCGATGTAAATGGTCCAATCTGGATGGTTTTCGAACTCGTTCAAGCTTTCATTGATATTAACAATCTGGTAAAGTTTCTAAAAGATCGGATGAAAGATGAAGGCAATATCGTCTTGAGGCAAAATATAGGATTTTTAACTAAATCAAGGGCCATAACTCCACTGTTACTATTCCGATCTGGCTGGTTTTCAAACATGACTGAGCTTTCATTGATATGAACAATCTCGTAAAGTTTCATAAAGATCGCATGAAAAATGAAGGCCCTATCATCTTGAGGCAAAATATAGCATTTTTAACTAAATCAAGGGCCATAACTCATATGTTACTGGTCCGATCTGGCTGGTTTTCGAAATTGTCTGAGCTGTCATTGATATAAACAATCAGGTAAAGTTTTGTAAAGATCAGATGAAAGATGAAGGCCCTATCGAATTAACGAGGCAAAATATAGCATTTTTAACTAAGTCAAGGGCCATAACTCCGCTGTTACTGGTCCGATCTTTCTGGTCTTCAAAACTGTTTGAGCTTTCATTTATATAAACAATCTGGTAAAGTTTTGTTAAGATCAGATGAAAGATGAAGGCCCTATTGTCTTAACGAGGCAAAATATAGCATTTTTAACTAAATCAAGGGCCATAACTCCCCTGTTAATGGTCCGATCTAGCTGGTTGTTGAAGTTGTCTGAGCTTTCATTTATATAAACAATCTGGTAAAGTTTGGTAAAGATTGGATGAAAGATTGTTTAATGAGACAAAATATAGCATTTTTAACTAAATCAAGGGCAAAAACTCCGCTGTTAATGGCCGATCTTGTTGGTTATCAAACTTGTCCGAGTTTTCATAGATATTAACAATCTGTGCAAGTTTGGTAAAGATCAAATAATAAATGAAGGTGCTAGAGTGTTCCCGAGGCTTATTATGGCATTTTTCAGCAAAACAAGGGCCATAACTCCGGTGAAATTATTTCGATCTAGCCGGTTTTCAAACTTGTCCGAGCTTTCATTGATATAAAGACACTGGTAAAGTTAAGTAAAGGTCCGATAAATATTGAAGGCCCTAGAGTGTTCACAAGGCAGAAAATAGCATTTTTCAGAAAAAACAAGGGCCATTACTCCGGTGTTACTGATTGGATTTAGCTGGTTTTCGAAATTATTTGAGCTTTCATTGATATTAACAATCTGTGAAAGTTTGGGAAAGATCAAATAATAAATGAATGTGCTAGCGTGTTCACAAGGCAGAAAATGGCATTTTTCAGAAAAAACAAGAGCCATAACTGACATGAGGTGTTACTGACCCAATTTAGCTGATTTTTGAACTTGTCCAAGCTGTCATTGGTATTAAAAGTCTGTGCAAGTTTGGTATCGATCAAATAATAAATGAAGGTGTAAGAGTGTTCACAAGGCAGAAAATATCAATTTTCAGAAGAAACAAGGGCCATAACTCCAGTGTTACTCATCTAATTTGGCTGGTTTTCGAACTTGTCCGAGCTTTCATCGATATTAACAATCTGTGCAAGTTTGGTAAAGATCAAATAATAAATGATGGTGCTAGAGTGTTCACAAGGCTTTATATGGCATTTTTCAGCAAAACAAGGGCCATAACTCTAGTGAAATTTATCCGATCCGGCTGGTTTTCGAACTTGTCCGAGCTTTCATTGATATAAAGACACTGGCAAAGTTTCGAAAAGATTCAATTAATAATGAAGGCCCTAGAGTGTTCACAAGGCAAAAGTTAACAGACGGACGACGGACGGACGACGGACGGACAGACGACGGACGACGGACAACTCACCATCCCATAAGCTCTTGGAAATGATGAACACTTAATGGAAATATCTGAGAAAAGCATGTGGAAGTGATGAACACTTGATGGAAATATCTGAGAAACAGCATGTGGAAGTGATGAACACTTAATGGAAAAAATTAAGAATCAGCATGTGATAAGTGATCAACACTTCATGGAAATATCTGAGAAACAGCATGTGGAAGTGATGAACACTTAATGGAAATAATTAAGAAACAGCATGTGAGAAGTGATAAACACTTGATGGAAATATCTGAGAAACAGCATGTGGAAGTGATGAACACTTAATGGAAATAATTAAGAATCAGCATGTGATAAGTGATCAACACTTCATGGAAATATCTGAGAAACAGCATGTGGAAGTGATGAACACTTAATGCAAATATCTGAGAAACAGCTTGTGGAAATGATGAACACTTAATGGAAATAATTAAGAAACAGCATGTGAGAAGTGATAAACACTTGATCAAATATCTGAGAAACAACATGTGGAAGTGATGAACACTTAATGGAAATATCTGAGAAACAGCATGTGGAAGTGATGAACACTTAATGGAAATACCTGAGAAACAGCATGTGGAAGTGATAAACACTTGATGAAAATATCTGAGAAACAGCATGTGGAAATGATGAACACTTAATGGAAATATCTGAGAAACAGCATGTGGAAGTGATGAACACTTACTGGAAATATCTGAGAAACAGCATGTAGAAGTGATAAACACTTGATGGAAATATCTGAGAAACAGCATGTGGAAGTGATGAACACTTAATGGAAATAATTAAGAATCAGCATGTGATAAGTGATCAACACTTCATGGAAATATCTGAGAAACAGCATGTGGAAGTGATGAACACTTAATGGAAATATCTGAGAAACAGCTTGTGGAAGTGATGAACACTTAATGGAAATAATTAATAAACAGCATGTGATAAGTGATCAACACCTGATGGAAATATCTGAGAAACAGCATGTAGAACTGATGAACACTTAATGGAAATAATTAAGAAACAGCATGTGATAAGTGATCAACACCTGATGGAAATATCTGAGAAACAGATGTGGAAGTGATGAACACATAATGGAAATAATTAAGAAACAGCATGTGGACATCACGAACACTCAATGGAAATATCTGAGAAACAGCATGTTGAAGTGATGAACACTTAATGGAAATAATTAAGAAACAGCATGTGGAAGTGATAAACACTTGATGGAAATATCTCAGAAACAGCATCAGGAAGTGATGAACACTTAATGGAAACATCTGAGAAACAGCATGTGGAAGTGATGAACACTTAATGGAAATAATTAAGAAACAGCATGTGAGAAGTGATGATCACTTAATGGAAATATCTGAGAAACAGCATGTGGATGTGATGAACACTTAATGGAAATAATTAAGAAACAGCATGAGAGAAGTGATAAACACTTGATGGAAAAATCTGAGAAACAGCATGTGGACGTGATGAACACTTAATGGAAATATCTGAGAAACAGCATATGGAAGTGATAAACACTTGATGGAAATATCTGAGAAACAGCATGTGGACGTGATGAACACTTAATGGAAATTAAGAAACAGCATGAGAGAAGTGATAAACACTTGATGGAAATATCTGAGAAACAGCATGAGAGGTGATGAACTCTTAATGGAAATAATTAAGAAACAGCATGAGAGAAGTGATAAACACTTGATGGAAATATCTGAGAAACAGCATGTGGACGTGTTGTACACTTAATGGAAATAATTAAGAAACAGCATGTGAAACAGGAGCTATCGGAGAACAGCGCAGCTTGACTATTCGTTTTTTCAGAGAATAATAAATTATATAGCCAGTATATACCATCAGAAAACAATTCTAAAACAATGTGGGGGTGGTGTATGGGGGCGGGTATAGGAACTCGGGCCGATATAAAATTAATGTTAGAATCTCATACAAATTATTTTAAAGAAATTTGTGGTCGGAAGGCAACTCAGGGAGGTAAGGTATATCTGGCAATTTTTATTCTGGTCTCATTTCAGTTTGTTTTTATTGATATTTCATCTGTGTATCTGTTTTTAAGCTAAATTGTTTTATATGTAAATGATTGCGTTCAAATTAAAATTTTATTATCAAAATAAGAAGATAAAATGAAAACAATTCCCCTACCCCTGTCCTCCATGTGAAGGGAGCCCATAAACAAATAGGGGGTGGAGGGTGTGGAAGCAGGGTGGCAGCGCATCATTGATATAGGTGTAGATTTGATAAAACAAACCAACAAAGACATATGTAAAAAAAAAAAAAAAAGGACTAGTGGCCTGGTTGCAGCATACAATTATTCACTCGTAGACTGGCAATGTGAAGCCAGTACTCTAGTGGCCTGGTAGCAGCATACCAGCACTTACTAGTAAACTGGCAATGGGAAACCAGTACTTATAGAATTGAAACTAATGGCCTGGTAACAGGATACCAGTACTTATAGATTACAAACTAGTGACCTGGTAGCGGCATACCAACACTCATTAATAGAAAGGCAACAGGACAGTACTTATAGAATGGTAGCCTGACAACGGGAAACCAGTATTTATAGAATAGAAACTAGTGGCCTGGTAACAGGATACCAGTGCTGATAGATTGAGAACCAGTGGCCTGGAAGCGGCACACCAGCACTCACTAGCAGACTGGCAACGGGATACCAGTACTTATAGAATGGAAACCAGTGGTCTGGTTGCGGCATACCAGCACTCACTCGTAGACAGGCAACGTCAAACCAGTACTTATAGAATAGAAAATAGTAGCCTGGTGACGGGATACCAGTTCTTATAGAATGAAAACTAGTGGCCTGGTAGCAGCATACCAGCACTCACCAGTAGACTGGCAACGGGATACCAGTACTTATAGATTGGAAACTAGTGGCCTGGTAGCGGCACACCAGCACTCACTAGTAGACTGGCAATGTGATAGCAGTACTTAAAGAATACAAACTAATGGCCTGGTAATGGGCTACAAGTACATACAGAATGAAAACTAGTGGCCTGGTAGTGGCATACCACCACTCACTAGTAGACTGGCAACTGGATACCAGTACTTATAGAATGGAAACCAGAGGCCTTGTAACAGGATACCATTACTTATAGAATAGCAACTAGTGGCCTGGTAACAGCATACCAGGACACACTATTAGACTGGCAACTGGATAAGATGCTTGCTTAAATACCAGATGTACATAAGTGGCTGGTTTAAGTACCAGGCAAACATAAGAGCTTTGTTTAAATACAGGTGTACATAAATTAAGAGCCTGGTTTAATTACTAGGTGTACATCAGAGCCTGGCTTAAATACCAGATGTACATAAGAGCCTGGTTTAAGTACCAGGTGTACACAAGAGCCTTGTTTAAATAACCTAATATCCTCATTTAAAAGCGAGGTGGACATAAGAGCCTCATTTAAATACCACATGTACTTCAGAGCCTGGTTTAAATACCAGATGTATATCAGAGCCTGGTTTAAATACCAGATGTAGATAAGAACCTCATTTAAATACCAGATGTTAATACCAGATGTAGATAAGAGCCTTATTTAAATACCAGGTGTACATAATAGCCTGGTTTAAATACCATGTATAGATAAGAGAATGGTTTAAATACCATGTGTAGATAAGAGCCTTGTTTAAATACCAGGTGAACTTCAGAGCCTGGTTTCAATACCAGGTGTACATTACAGGCTTGTTTAAATACCATGTGTACATCAGAACCTGGTTTAAATACCAGATGTACATCATAGCCTGGTTTCAATACCAGGTGAACATAATAGCCTTATTTAATTACCAGGTATACTTCAGAGCCCGGTTTAAATATCAGGTGTACATCAGAGCCTGATTTAAATACCAGATATAGATAAGAGCCTCATTTAAATACCAGGTGTACACCAGAGCCAGGTTTCAATACGAGGTGTAGATAAAAGCCTTGTTTAAATACCAGGTGAACTTCAGAGCCTGGTTTCAATACCAGGTGTACATAACAGCCTCGTTTAAATACATTGTGTACATCAGAGACTGGTTTAAATACCAGGTGTAGCCTGGTTTAAAAACCAGGTGAACTTAAGAGCCTCATTTAAATACCAGGTGTACATCAGACCTGGTTTAAATACCAGATATAGATAAGAGCCTCATTTAAATACCAGGTGTACATAAAAATGAATGAATGGTGTTTTACGGCACATAAGAGCCTGTTTTAAATATCAGACGTAGATAAGAGCCTTGTTTAAATACCAGGTGTACATAAAAGCCTGGTTTAAATACCAGATATAGATAAAAGCCTCATTTAAATACCAGGTGTACATAAGAGCCTGGTTTAAATACCCTTGTGTAGATAAGAGCCTCATTTAAAACCAGTTGTACATAAGAGCCTGGTTTTAATACCAGATGAATATAAGAGCCTTATTTAAATACCAGGTGTAGATAAGAGCCTCATTTAAATACCAGGTGTACATAAGAGCCTGGTTTAAATATCAGATGTAGATAAGAGCCTTGTTTAAATGCCAGGTGTAAATAAGAACCTGGTTTAAATACCAGGTGTAGATAAGGGCTTTGTTTAAATGCCAGGTGTACACCAGAGCCAGGTTTAAATACCGGGTGTTGATAAGAGCCTTGTTTAAATACCAGGTGAACTTCAGAGCCTTGTTTCAATACCAGGTGTACATAACAGCCTCATTTAAATACCAGCTGTACATAAGACCTGGTTTAAATACCAGGTGAACATAAAAGCCTTATTAAATACCAGATGTAGATAAGAGCCTCATTTAAATACCAGGTGTACATATGAGCCTGGTTTAAAAACCAGGTGAAAATAAGAGCTTATTTTAAATACCAGGTGTATATCAGAGCCTGGTTTAAATATCAGGTGAACATAAGAGCCTCATTTAAATACCAGCTGAACATAAGAACCTGGTTTAAATACTAGGTGAACATAAGAATTGAATTGGGTTTTAAGGTGCACCAACACATGAAAGGTTATATGGCGCCTAACAGGCATGAACATGCCAGGCTCATCCTCCATGTACATCGAGATACAATACGGGAATATGGGCCTAGAACCTTTCCACCCTGAACTGCAGAGTTACTGCAAATTCTATCGTAGAAACTCCATTTACGCTGGAGCCAGGTTTATTGTTTTTCTGTCACTGCTCTTTTGATGTGAGCAAGATGGCACCTAAAACAATGCAGGGATCATGATGAAGACCTTTAATGAACATGAACAAAAAATGATAAAATGAACATGAATTTGGGGGGATTCTACCCCTCTGCCTACCCCTCCAAAGGGATCTGCAGTGGCCCTATACTTTGCCCCGTGACCAAACAGGGCCCCCGGGAAACACATGAACATAAGAGCCTGGTTTAATTAATAACTAACAGTTTTAGTTTTAAACTCTAGTCCTAACTGCATATCCACTGCGATTTTTTTTGTTGTGAAAATTAACACATTGTCATCTGATGCAACATGTAATTGTAAATCTTCTAATCTACCAGGCAAACAACTATTGCGGGTCTGTATTTACAACATGTTAACTAGAGGACTTTAAAAATTCCTCACTGAAAATAAACAAAGATTATACAATAGTTTAAAATCATCAGTTGTGAATATAATTATTTTCACTTGTGCTTGCTTCACAAAGCATGAAATTGATTATTGCAAAAATCTGTGTTTGAATGGTCGATGGACAAGGGATATCATCAAGTCAATTAGCAAACAAAGAAGTAAATAGACTAACATTTTAATGCTCAAGTAAATCAGTAGCGTAGCTGCCTATAGGCACTGTAGGCACGTGCCTACACAGTCCCCAGAAATCAAAAAAGTAAAAATGCCAAAAAATGCAATAAAACAGAGGGTGGTATGGGGTGGAGAGATATGGTCAGCTCATACCAATTATTACTCGTGCTCATTTCAGAAAATAACAGTCAAACAGTTTTCACTTGCGGTCTTTTGGAACCAAACCCACCATGATTATGCAAATTTTCCCCTGGACCCCATAGACCTTGTGCCTACACACTGATTTAAACACAGCTACGCTCCTGGAAATAGGTAACATTTTAATGGTTAAGTTAATATGTAACATTTTAATGCTTCAGTAAATAGGCAACATTCTTAATGCTTAAGTAAATAGGTAACATTTGAATGCTTGAGTAAACAGGCAACATTCTTACTGCTTAAGTAAATAATTGAATTGAACTGAATTGGGTTTTAAGGCACACCAACACATGAAAGGTTATATGGCACCTAACAGGAATGAACATCCCAGGCTCATCCTCCATGTACATCAAGATAAAATATAGAGAATGGGACTAGAACCGTCTCACCTGCAGAACTGCAGAGTTGATGCAAATTCTATTGTAGACACTCCATTTACGCTGGAGCCACGTTTATGTTTTTCTGCAACTGCTCTAGTGATTTGAGTGAGATGGCACCTGAAACAATGCAGGGGTCATGATGAAGACCTTTAATGAGCATGAACAATTGAATTGAATTGGGTTTTAAAGGCGCACCAACATGAACAAAAAATGATAAAATGAACATGAATTTAGTGTGGGTGGGGGTGGGTGGGATGGTCGGGGAGTTGGGGGTGGGGGCGGGGTTTTACCCCTATGCTTACCCATCCAGCGGGATTTGCAGTGGCCCTATTCTTTGCCCCGGAACCACACGGGGCGCTTAAGTTAATAGGTAACTTTTGATGCTTAAGTTAACAGGCATCATTCTAAATGCTTAAGTAAATAGGTAACATTTGAATGCTTAAGTAAATAGGTAACATTTGAATGCTTAAGTAAACAGGCAACATTCGTAATGCTTAAGTAAATAGGCAACATTTGAATGCTTAAGAAAATAGGTAACATTTGAATGCTTAAGTAAACTGGCAACATTCTTAATGCTGAAGTAAATAGGTGACATTTGAATGCTTAAGTTAACTGGCATCATTCTTAATGCTTAAGTAAATAGGTGACATTAAACAGGCAATATTCTTAATGCTTAAGTAAATAGGTAACATTTGAATTGAATTGAATTGGGGTTTTAAGGCGCACCAACACATGAAAAGGTTATATGGTGCCTAAAAGGCATGAACATGCCAGGCTCATCTTCCATGTACATCGAGATAAAATATGGAAAATGGGCCTAGAACCTTCTCACCCTGAACTGCAGAGTTGCTGCAAATTCTATCGTAGAAACTCCATTTACGCTGGAGCCACGTTATTGTTTTTCTGCCACTGCTCTTTTGATGTGAGCGAGATAGCACCTGAAACAATGCAGGGATCATGATGAAGACCTTTAATGAACATGAACAAAAAATGATAAAATGAACATGAATTTGGGGGGATTCTACCCCTCTGCCTACCCCTCCAAAGGGATCTGCAGTGGTAACATTTGAATGCTTAAGTTAACTGGCATCATTCTTAATGCTTAAGTAAACAGGTAACATTTGAATGCTTAAGTTAACAGGCTCCATTCTTAATGCTTAAGTAAATGGGTAATATTTGAATGCTTAAGTTAACTGGCAACATTCTTAATGCTTAAGTAAATAGGTAACATTTGAATGCTTAAGTAAATAGGCAACATTCTTAATGCTTAAGTAAATAGGTAACTGAATTGAATTGAATTGGGTTTTAAGGCGCACCAACACATGAAAAGGTTATATGGCGCCTAAGAGGCATGAACATGCCAGGCTCATCTTCCATCTACATCGAGATAAAATATGGAAAATGGGCCTAGAACCTTCTCACCCTGAACTCCAGAGTTCCTGCAAATTCTATCGTAGAAACTCCATTTACGCTGGAGCCACGTTTATTGTTTTTCTGCCACTGCTCTTTTGATTTTTAATTTGGGGTGATTCAACCCCTCTGCCTACCCCTCCAAAGGGATCTGCAGTTGCCCTATTCTTTGCCCCGTGACCAAATTCCTAAGTAAATAGGTAACATGTGAATGCTTAAGCAAACAGGCAACATTCTTAATGCTTAAGTAGATATGTAACATTTGAATCCTTAAGTAAACAGACAACATTCTTAATGCTTAAGTAAATAGGTAACATTTGAATGCTTAAGTAAACAAGCATCATTCTTAATGCTTAAGTAAATAGGTAACATTTGAATGCTTAAGTAAACAAGCATCATTCTTAATGCTTAAGTAAATAGGTAAAATTTGAATGCTTAAGTAAACAAGCATTATTCTTAATTCCTAAGTAAATAGGTAACATGTGAATGCTTAAGTTAACAGGCAACATTCTAAATGCTTAAGTAAATAGGTAAAAATTGTAATGCTTAACTAAAAAGGCAACATTTGAAGGCCTAAGTTAACAGGTAACATTCTTAATGCTTAAGTATATGGGTAATATTTGAATGCCTAAGTAAACAGGCAACATTCTCAATGTTTAAGTAAATAGGTAACATTTGAATGCTTAAGTAAATAGGTAATATTTGAATGCTTAAGTAAATAGGTAATATTTGAATGCTAAAGTAAATAGGTAACATTTGAAGGCTTGAGTAAACAGGCAACAATCTCAATGCTTAAGTAAATTGGTAACATTTGAATGCTTAAGTAAATAGGTAATATTTGAATGCTAAGGTAAATAGGTAACATTTGAATACTTAAGTAAATAGGTAACATTTGAATGCTTAAGTAAACAGGTAACATTCTTAATGTTTTAAGTAAATAGGTAACATTTAAATCCTTAAGTAAATAGGTAACATTTGAATGCTTAAGTCAATAGGTAACATTTAAATGCTTACGTGAATAGGTAATATTTGAATACTTAAGTAAATAGGTAATATTTGAATGTTTAAGTAAACAGGTAACATTCTTAATGTTTAAGTAAATAGGTAACCTTTAACACCTTAAGTAAATAGGTAACATTTAACTCCTTAAGTAAATAGGTAACATTTCAATCCTTAAGTAAATAGGTAACATATGAATCCTTAAGTAAATAGGTAATATTTGAATGCTTAAGTCAATAGAAAACATGCTTAAGTAAACAGGCAACATTCTTAATGCTTAAGTAAATTACTGAATTGAATTGAATTGGGTTTTAAGGTGCACCAACACATCAAAGGTTATATGGCGCCTTACAGGAATGAACATGCCAGGCTCATCCTCCATGTACATCTAGATAATTGAATTGAATTGGGGTTTTAAGGCGCACCAACACATGAAAAGGTTATATGGCGCCTACCCGGCATGAACATGCCAGGCTCATCGTCCATGTACATCGAGATAAAATATGGAAAATGGGTCTAGAACCTTCTCACCCTGAACTGCAGAGTTGCTGCAAATTCTATCGTAGAAACTCCATTTACGCTGGAGCCACGTTATTGTTTTTCTGCCACTGCAGAAAATGTGCCTAGAACCTTCTCATCTGCAGAACTATAGAGTTGCTGCAAATTCTATGGTAGACACTCCATTTATGCTGGAGCCACGTTCATTGTTTTTCTACCACTGCTTTAGTGATTTGAGCTAGATGGCACCTGAAACAATGCAGGGGTCATGATGAAGACCTTTATGAGCATGAATAATTGAATTGAATTGAATTGGGTTTTAAAGGTGCACCAACATCAACAAAAAATGATAAAATGAATTTCAATTTAGTGTGGGGGTCAGGGTGAGGGATTGGGGAGTTGGGGGTGTGGGGGCGGGGTTTTAACCCTTTGCCTTCCCTCCAACGGGATCTGCGGTGGCCCTATTCTTTGTCCCGGAACCACATGGGGTGCTTAAGTAAATAGGTAACATTTAAATGCTTAAGTTAACAGGCTCCATTCTTAATGCTTAACTAAATAGATAACATTTGAATGCTTAAGTAAACAGGCAACATTCTTAATGCTTAATTAAATAGGTAACATATGAATACTTAAGTAAATAGGTAACATTTGAATGCCTGAGTAACCAGGCAACATTCTTAATGCTTAGGTAAATTGGTAACATTGGAATGCTTAAGTAAACAGGCATCATTCTAAATGCTTAAGTAAATAGGAAACATTTGAATGCTTAAGTAAACAGGCAACATTCTTAATGCTTAAGTAAATAGGTAAAATTCTTAATACTTAAGTAAATAGGCAACATTCTTAATATTTAAGTAAATAGGTAACATTTGAATGCCTAAGTTAACAAGCATCATTCTTAATGCTTGAGTAAATAGGTAACATTTGAATGCTTAAGTAAACAGGCAACATTCTTAATATTTAAGTAAATAGGTAACATTTGAATGCCTATGTTAACAAGCATCATTCTTAATGCTTGAGTAAATAGGTAACATTTGAATGCTTAAGTAAACAGGCGACATTCGTAATGCTTAAGTAAATAGGTAACATTTGAATGCTTAAGTAAACAGGCAACATTCTTAATATTTAAGTAAATAGGTAACATTTGAATGCCTAAGTTAACAAGCATCATTCTTAATGCTTGAGTAAATAGGTAACATTTGAATGCTTAAGTAAACAGGTGACATTCGTAATGCTTAAGTAAAAAGGTAACATTTGAATGCTTAAGTAAACAGGCAACATTCTTAATATTTAAGTAAATAGGTAACATTTGAATGCTTAACTAAACAAGCATCATTCTTAATGCTTAAGTAAATATGTAATATTTGACAAGCAACATTCATAATGTTTAAGTACAGAGGTAACATTTGATTGCTTAAGTAAACAGGCAACATTTTTAATGCTTAAGTAAATAGGTAATATTTGAATGCCTGAGTAAACAGGCAACATTCTAAATGCTTAAGTAAATTAATGAATTGTATTGAATTGGGTTTTAAGGCGCACCAACACATGAAAGTTTATATGGCATCTATGAACATGCCAGGCTCATCCTCCATGTACATCGAGATACAATACAGAGAATGAGCCTAGAACCTTCTCACTTGCAGAACTGCAGAGTTTCTGCAAATTCTATTGTAGACACTCCATTTACGCTGAAGCCACGTTTATGTTTTTCTGCCACTGCTTTAGTGATTTGAGCGAGTTCGCACCTGAAACAATGCAGGGGTCTTGATGAAGACCTTTAATGAGCAGAAACAATTGAATTGAATTGAATTGGGTTTTAAAGGTGCACCAACATGAACAAAAATGATAAAATGAATATGAATTTAGTGTGGGGGGTTGGGGTGAGGGTTTGGGGAGTTAAGGTGTAGGGGCGGGGTTTTAACCCTCTGACTACCCCTCCAACGGGATCTGCAGTGGACCTATTCTTTGCCCCGGAACCACACGGGGTGCTTAAGTAAATAGGTAACATTTAAATGCTTAAGTTAACAGGCATCATTCTAAATGCTTAATAGGTAACATTTGAATGCTTAAGTAAACAGGCAACATTCTTAATGCTTAGGTAAATAGGTAACAATTTGAATGCTTAAGTAAACAATCAAGATTCTTAATGCTTAAGTAAATAGGTAACATTTGAATGCTTAAGTTAACAGGCTCCATTCTAAATGCTTAAGTATTGCTTAAGTAAACAGGCAACATTTGAAAGCTTTAGTAAATAGGTAACATTTGAATGCTTAAGTAAACAGGCAACATTCTTACTGCTTAAGTAAAAAACTGAATTGAACTGAAATGGGTTTTAAGACAAACCAACACATGAAAGATGTCAACTAACAGGAATGAACATGCCAGGCTCATCCTCCATGTACATCAAGATTAAATATAGAGAATGGGTCTAGAACCTTCTCACCTGCAGAACTGCAGAGTTGATGCCAATTCTATTGTAGACACTCCATTTAAGCTGGAGCCACGTTTATGTTTTTCTGCCACTGCTCTAGTGATTTGAGTGAGATGGCACCTGAAACAATGCAGGGTCATGAAGAAGACCTTTAATGAGCATGAACAATTGAATTGAATTGCAGGGGTTTTTTTCTGGAAAAGGGGAAGGGGCCTGGGGCCTTTGAGATGGGGAAAATTTCCGCGGGCCGCCGGCGTTTTAGTGAAAAAGGGGAAACAAATTGTAAACAAGTTTAAAGTGCATGATTAACTTTTAATATGGCAAATTCAATTGAATTTGCTATCATACATCTTATGATTATAAGGCCATCACTCTATGTTTAACGTTTTTGAATTCCTCCACCAGATTGTCATAATCTTGATCACTTAAACTACCACTGAAGTCACTGATACGCATTAATGCGTCTAAGGTGTCCTGGGACATGCTTCTTAATTCAGTGGCGATGTCGTTCATCAATTTTGCGCGTATTTTTTGCGTCCGTTTTTCTGATTTTCTTGTTGAATTGCTTCCAGTTATGAGACATTTTTCCGTGACACGCTGGTAAACAAAAGAACGGAATACGGGAAGTCGTAAAAGAAATCTCGTAAAGGGAGATCACTGATTTGCGCAGTGCTCTACCTTGATGAGGTTTATTTTACGACATACCGTATTCCGTTCTTTTGTTTACCAGCGTGACTTACTTCCCCTGACAATAGATGACAGCTTTTCGGCAATAATAAAAAACGATGGCCGATTTTCGCATTTCGGCAATTCTTCGGAGGGGAATTTATATTTTTAGGGGAAAAACTATACTTATTTTCCAAGGGGAAGGGGCCGTTAAGCGGCCTCTTCTATAGAAGGAAAAAAACCCCTGAATTGGGTTTTAAAGGCGCACCAACATGAACAAACAAGAGGTCAATGACCTTGAAGCTCTACTGATTGATTTTGATTTCAGGAAGTAGTCGCTACAGACTTGTTTTTTGAAAATCCTTTTTTAAACGTGGCGGCCATCTTGAATTTCCGGCCGTCCTGAAATTTTGCTAAGATCAATAAGACATTAAGAGCAACATTCCTGTGAAGTTTCATGAAAATCCGTCAGGTAGTTTCAAAGAAGTAGTCGCTACAAGTTTTCATTATATAACTCTATGTAAACAAAGCAGCCATGTTTAAGGTCAAATCAAAACGATTTTCGACAAGGACCAACATCATGTCATACTGATCATTTTAGATTTTAGAAAAAGTCCCATATCAATATCTCTTATTGTTTTGAAGAAGTAGTCGCTACAAACTTATTTATTTTAAATCTATTTTTAGCTGTGGCGGCCATCTTGAATTTCCGGCCGACCTGAAATTTTTCTAGGATCAACTAGACATCAAGAGCAACATTCCTGTGAAGTTTCATGAACATCCGTCAAGTAGTTTCAGAGGAGTAGTCGCTACAAGTTTTTACTATATAACTCTATGTAACCAAAGATGGCCACTGGCAGCCATGTTTAACGCCGAATCAAAATAATTTTCCACAAGGATCTACATCATGTCATGCTGATCATTTTAGAAAAAATCCCATATCACATAGTTTTCAAGAAGTAGTCGCTACAAACTTATTTTTTAAAAATCTATTTTTAGCTGTGACGGCCATCTTGAATTTCCGGCCGACCTGAAATTTTAATAGGATCAATTAGACATCAAGAGCAACATTCCTGTAAAGTTTCATGACAATCCGCCAAGTAGTTTCAGAGATGTAGTCGCTACAAGTTTTTACTATATAACTCTATGTAAACAAAGATGGCCACTGGCAGCCATGTTTAACGTTGAATCAAAACGATTTTTGACTAGGATCAACATCATGTAATGCTGATCATTTTAGAAAAAGTCCCATATCAATATCACTTATAGTTTTCAAGAAGTAGTCGCTACAAACTTGTATTTTAAAACTCTATTTTTAGCTTTGGCGGCCATCTTGGATTTCACATCAACATGAATTTTTGCTAGGATCAACTAGACTTTATGGGCAACATTTCTGTAAAGTTTCATGAATATCCATCCAGTAGTTTCAGCTGTGAAGTCGCTACAAATAAAAGTTTATGGACAGACAGACGGACAGACGGACAGACGGACGGACGGACGACGGACGCCGCACCACGGCATAAGCTCTGCTGATCTCTGATCAGTAGAGCTAAAAATGATAAAATGAACATGAATTTAGTGTGGGTGGGGGGGTGGGTGGGGGTGGGTGGGCGGTATGGTTGGGGAGTTGGGGGAGGAGGGTGCGGGGTTTTACCCCTCTGCCTACCCATCCAACGGAATCTGCAGTGACCCTATTCTTTGCCCCGGAACCACACAGGGCGCTTAAGTAAATAGGTAACTTTCGAAGCTTAAGTTAACAGGCATCATTCTAAATGCTTAAGTAAATAGGTAACAATTGAATGCTTCACTAAACAGGCAACATTCTTAATTCCTAAGCAAATAGGTAACATTTGAATGCTTAAGTTAACAGGCTCCATTCTTAATGCTTAAGTAAATAGGCAACATTTGAATGCCTAAGTTAACTGGCAACATTTTTAATGCTTGAGTAAATAGATAACATTTGAATGCTTAAGTAAATAGGTACCATTTGAATGCTTAAGTCAATAGATAACATGCTTAAGTAAACAGGCAACATTCTCAATGCTTAAGTAAATGACTGAATTGAATTCAATTGGGATTTAAGGCGCACCAACACTTGAAAGGTTATATGGTGCCTAACAGGAATGAACATGCCAGGCTCATCCTCCATGTACATCTAGATAAAATATAGAGAATGGGCCTAGAACCTTCTCACCTGCAGAACTGCAGAGTTGCTGCAAATTCTATTGTAGACACTCTTTTTTGAATTGAATTGAATTGGATTTTATAGTCGCACCAAAAGCTAAGGTTATATGGCGACTTTCCAGCTTCCACTGGTGGAGGAAGACCCCAGGTGCCCCTCCGGGCAATTTTCGTGCACGGGCGGGCACCTGGGTAGAACCACCGACGTTCCGCAAGCCAGCTGGATAGCTTCCTCACATAAAGATTCCTAGGCCCCTGAGGGATCGAACCTACAGCGGTGAGGGGTAAGTGATTGCAAGTCAGAGACTCTAACCACTCGGCCACGGACGCCCCTGTAGACACTCTATTTATGCTGGAGCCACATTTATGGTTTTTCTGCCACTGCTTTAGTAATTTAAGAAAGATGGCACCTGAAACAATGCAGGGGTCATGATGAAGACTTTAATGAGCATGAACAACTGAATTGAATTGAATTGGGTTTTAAAGGTGCATCAACATGAACAAAAAGTGATGAAATGAATTTGAATTTAGTGTGGGGGTTGGGATTGAGGGGTTGGGGAGTTGGGGGTGTAGGGGCGGGGTTTTAACCCTCTGCCTACCCCTCCAACGGGATCTGCAGTGGACCTATTCTTTGCCTCGAAACCACACGGGGCGCTTAAGTAAATAGGTAACTTTCGATGCTTCAGTTAACAGGCATCATTCTAAATGCTTAAGTAAATAGGTAACAGTTGAATGCTTCAGTAAACAGGCAACATTCTTAATGCTTAAAGAGGCATTACCTATATCTACGCGATTTTTAATGTAAAATATTAAATACTCAATATTACTGCATTTATATGTATGCAAAGCTATTTTATGAGTATTCTAAGAAGCAAGAAGGTTCGTATTCCAGTTCTGTAAATTATTAATTATGATCAAAACAATATCTTGAATAAAATGCTGCCCAGAATTGAATTGGGTTTTAAAGGTGCATCAACATGAACAAAAAATGATGAAATGAATTTGAATTTAGTGTGGGGGTTGGGATTGAGGGGTTGGGGAGTTGGGGGTGTAGGGGCGGGGTTTTAACCCTCTGCCTACCCCTCCAACGGGATCTGCAGTGGACCTATTCTTTGCCTCGAAACCACACGGGGCGCTTAAGTAAATAGGTAACTTTCGATGCTTCAGTTAACAGGCATCATTCTAAATGCTTCAGTAAATAGGTAACAGTTGAATGCTTCAGTAAACAGGCAACATTCTTAATGCTTAAAGAGGCATTACCTATATCTACGCGATTTTTAATGTAAAATATTAAATACTCAATATTACTGCATTTATATGTATGCAAAGCTATTTTATGAGTATTCTAAGAAGCAACAAGGTTCGTATTCCAGTTCTGTAAATTATTAATTATGATCAAAACAATATCTTGAATAAAATGCTGCCCAGAATTGAATTGGGTTTTAAAGGTGCATCAACATGAACAAAAAATGATGAAATGAATTTGAATTTAGTGTGGGGGTTGGGATTGAGGGGTTGGGGAGTTGGGGGTGTAGGGGCGGGGTTTTAACCCTCTGCCTACCCTCCAACGGGATCTGCAGTGGACCTATTCTTTTCCTCGAAACCACACGGGGCGCTTAAGTAAATAGGTAACTTTCGATGCTTCAGTTAACAGGCATCATTCTAAATGCTTAAGTAAATAGGTAACAGTTGAATGCTTCAGTAAACAGGCAACATTCTTAATGCTTAAAGAGGCATTACCTATATCTATGCGATTTTTAATGTAAAATATTAAATACTCAATATTACTGCATTTATATGTATGCAAAGCTATTTTATGAGTATTCTAAGAAGCAACAAGGTTCGTATTCCAGTTCTGTAAATTATTAATTATGATCAAAACAATATCTTGAATAAAATGCTGCCCAGCCGTTTATTCCTGCCGGAGAATTACGAGTTTTTATGATTTTATCGGACATGCGCAATGCCATTCAGTTGAACGAAAACAAACTACTCGGAGCAGTTCGATAGTAAACGAATCGATCGGCAGTTCCGATTGTAAACGAATAAGATCGGAAAATCTCCATAATCGGCATGTCTAAATCAATTACGAATACAATTTCAAAAATCCGATCTTTTCTAACCTGTTTTTCCCCACCAAAACGCATGTTACATGGGGTGAAATTATTGCCGTTTACCTTTTTCATAGTCCTCTTTACAATTAAGTAAAGTTTATATCAATTGGTGAACAAAAAGATATAGGGTAGAGCATCTTTAAGTAAATAGGTAACATTTTTATTGCTTAACTAAATAGGCAAGATTTGAATGCCTAAGTTAACTGGCAACATTGTTAATGCCTTGAGTAAATAGATAACATTTGAATACTTAAGTAAATAGGTAACATTTGAATGCTTAAGTCAATAGATAACATGCTTAAGTAAACAGGCAACATTCTCAATGCTTAAGTAAATTACTGAATTGAATTCAATTGGGATTTAAGGCGCACCAACACTTGGAAGGTTATATGGTGCCTAACAGGAATGAACATGCCAGGCTTATCCTCCATGTACATCTAGATAAAATATAGAGAATGGGCCTAGAACCTTCTCACCTGCAGAACTGCAGAGTTGCTGCAAATTCTATTGTAGACACTCGATTTATGCTGGAGCAACATTTATTGTTTTTCTGAAACTGCTTTAGTGATTTGAGCAAGATGGCACCTGAAATAATGCAGGGGTCATGATAAAGACCTTTAATGAGCATGAACAATTGAATTGAATTGAATTGAATTGGGTTTTAAAGGTGCATCAACATGAACAAAAAATGATAAAATGAATTTGAATTTAGTGTGGGGGTTGGGGGTGAAGGGTTGGGGAGTTGGGGGTGTAGGGGCGGGGTTTTAACCCTCTGCCTACCCCTCCAACGGGATCTGCAGTGGACCTATTCTTTGCCTCGGAACCACACGGGGCGCTTAAGTAAATAGGTAACATTTAAATGCTTCAGTTAACAGGCATCATTCTAAATGCTTAAGTAAATAGGTAACATTTGAATGCTTAAGTTAACAGGCAACATTCGTAATGCTTAGGTAAACAGGTTACATTTCAATGCTGCAGTAAATAGGTAATATTTGAATGCTTAAGAAAATAGGTAAAATTTGAATGCTTAAGTAAATAGGTAACATTTGAATGATTAAGTAAATAGGTACCATTTTAAGCTTCAGTAAATAGGTAACATTTGCATGCTTAAGTAAAAAGGCAACATTCTAACTGCTTAAGTAAATAATTAAATTGAACTGAATTGGGTTTTAAGGCACACCAACACATGAAAGGTTATATGGTGCCTAACAGGAATGAACATGCCAGGCTCATCCTCCATGTACATCAAGATAAAATATAGAGAATGGGACTAGAACCTTCTCACCTGCAGAACCGCAGAGTTGATGCAAATTCTATTGTAGACACTCCATTTACGCTGGAGCCACGTTTATGTTTTTCTGCAACTGCTCTAGTGATTTGAGTGATATGGCACCTGAAACAATGCAGGGTCATGATGAAGACCTTTAATGAGCACGAACAATTGAATTGAATTGGGTTTTAAAGGCGCACCAACATGAACAAAAAATGATAAAATGAACATGAATTTAGTGTGGGTGGGGGTGGGTGGGGTGGTTCAGGAGTTGGGGGGGTGGGGCGGGGTTTTACCCCTATGCCTACCCATCCAACAGGATCTGCAGTGGCCCTATTCTTTGCCCTGGAACCACACGGGGCGCTTAAGTTAATAGTTAACTTTTGATGCTTAAGTTAACAGGCATCATTCTAAATGCTTAAGTAAATAGGTAAAATTTGAATGCTTAAGTAAATAGGTAACATTTGAATGCTTAAGTAAACAGGCAACATTCTTAATGCTTAAGTAAATAGGTAAAATTTGAATGCTTAAGTAAATAGGTAACATTTGAATGCTTAAGTAAACAGGCAACATTCGTATTGCTTAAGTAAATAGGTAACATTTGAATACTCAAGTAAACAGGCAATATTCTTAATGCTTAAGTAAATAGGTAAAATTTGAATGCTTAAGTTAACTGGTATCATTCTTAATGCTTAAGAAAATAGGTAAAATTTGAATGCTTAAGTAAATAGGTAACATTTGAATGCTTAAGTAAACAGGCAACATTCGTAATGCTTAAGTAAATAGGTAACATTTGAATGCTTAAGAAAATAGGTAACATTTGTATGCTTAAGTAAACTGACAACATTCTTAATACTGAAGTAAATAGCTGACATTTGAATACTTAAGTAAACAGGCTCTATTCTTAATGCTTAAGTAAATAGGTAACATTTGAATGCTTAAGTTAACTGGCATCATTCTTAATGCTTAAGTAAACAGGTAACATTTGAATGCTTAAGTTATCTGGCATCACTTTTTAATGCTTAAGTAAATAGGTAACATTTGAATGCTTAAGTTAACTGGCAACATTCTTAATGCTTAAGTAAATAGGTAACATTCGAATGCTTAAGTAAATAGGCAACATTTAAATGCCTAAGTTAACAAGCATCATTCTTAATGCTTAAGTAAATAGGTAACATTTGAATGCTTCAGTAAACAGGCAACATTCTTATTTCCTAAGCAAATAGGTAACATTTGAATGCTTAAGTTAACAGGCTCCATTCTTAATGCTAAAGTAAATAGATAACACTTGAATTCTTAAGTTAACAGGCTCCATTCTTAATGCTTAAGTAAATAGGTAACATTTTTAATGCTTAACTAAATAGGCAACATTTGAATGCCTAAGTTAACTGGCAACATATTTAATGCTTGAGTAAATAGGTAACATGTGAATGCTTAAGTAAATAGATAACATTTGAATACTTAAGTAAATAGGTAACATTTGAATGCTTAAGTCAATAGATAACATGCTTAAGTAAACAGGCAACATTCTCAATGCTTAAGTAAATTACTGAATTGAATTCAATTGGGATTTAAGGCGCACCAACACTTGGAAGGTTATATGGTGCCTAACAGGAATGAACATGCCAGGCTTATCCTCCATGTACATCTAGATAAAATATAGAGAATGGGCCTAGAACCTTCTCACCTGCAGAACTGCAGAGTTGCTGCAAATTCTATTGTAGACACTCGATTTATGCTGGAGCAACATTTATTGTTTTTCTGAAACTGCTTTAGTGATTTGAGCAAGATGGCACCTGAAATAATGCAGGGGTCATGATAAAGACCTTTAATGAGCATGAACAATTGAAATGAATTGAATTGAATTGAATTGGGTTTTAAAGGTGCATCAACATGAACAAAAAATGATAAAATGAATTTGAATTTAGTGTGGGGGTTGGGGGTGAAGGGTTGGGGAGTTGGGGGTGTAGGGGCGGGGTTTTAACCCTCTGCCTACCCCTCCAACGGGATCTGCAGTGGACCTATTCTTTGCCTCGGAACCACACGGGGCGCTTAAGTAAATAGGTAACATTTAAATGCTTCAGTTAACAGGCATCATTCTAAATGCTCAAGTAAATAGGTAACATTTGAATGCTTAAGTTAACAGGCAACATTCGTAATGCTTAGGTAAATAGGTAACATTTGAATGCTGCAGTAAATAGGTAATATTTGAATGCTTAAGAAAATAGGTAAAATTTGAATGCTTAAGTAAATAGGTAACATTTGAATGATTAAGTAAATAGGTACCATTTTAAGCTTCAGTAAATAGGTAACATGTGCATGCTTAAGTAAACAGGCAACATTCTAACTGCTTAAGTAAATAATTAAATTGAACTGAATTGGGTTTTAAGGCACACCAACACATGAAAGGTTATATGGTGCCTAACAGGAATGAACATGCCAGGCTCATCCTCCATGTACATCAAGATAAAATATAGAGAATGGGACTAGAACCTTCTCACCTGCAGAACTGCAGAGTTGCTGCAAATTCTATTGTAGACACACCAATTTATTCTGGAGCAACGTTTATGTTTTTCTGCCACTGCTCTAGTGATTTGAGTGAGATGGCACCTGAACAATGCCTACCCATCCAACGGGATCTGCAGTGGCCCTATTCTTTGCCCCGGAACCACACGGGGCGCTTAAGTTAATAGGTAACTTTTGATGCTTAAGTTAACAGGCATCATTTTAAATGCTTAAGTAAATAGATAACATTTGAATGCTTAAGTAAATAGGTAACATTTGAATGCTTTAGTAAATAAGCAACATTCTTAATGCTTAAGTAAATAGGTAAAATTCTAATACTTAAGTAAATAGGTAACATTTGAATGCTTAATTAAACAGGCAACATTCGTAATGCTTAAGTTAATAGGTAACATTTGAATGCTTAAGAAAATAGGTAACATTTGACTGCTTAAGTAAACTGGCACCATTCTTAATGCTGAGGTAAATAGGTGACATTTGAATCCTTAAGTAAACAGGCAATATTCTTAATGCTTAAGTAAATAGGTAACATTTGAATGCTTAAGTTAACAGGCTCCATTATTAATGCTTAAGTAAACAGGTAACATTTGAATGCTTCAGTTAACTGGCATCATTCTTAATGCTTAAGTAAATAGGTTACATTTGAATGCTTAAGTTAACTGGCATTATTCTTAATGCTTAAGTAAATAGGTGACATTTGAATCCTTAAGTAAACAGGCAATATTCTTTAGGCTTAAGTAAATAGGTAACATTTGAATGCTTAAGTTAACAGGCACCATTCTTAATGCTTAAGTAAATAGGTGACATTTGAATGCTTAAGTTAACTGGCAACATTCTTAATGCTTAAGTAAAGAGGTAACATTTGAATGCTTAAGTAAATAGGCAACATTCTTAATGCTTAAAGTAAATAGGTAACATTTGAATGCCTAAGTTAACAAGCACCATTATTAATGCTTAAGTAAATAGGTAACATTTGAATCCTTAAGTAAACAGGCAACAGAATTAATGATAAATATATATGTAACATTTGAATGCTTTAGTAAATAGGCAACATTCTTAATGCTTAAGTAAATAGGTAACATGTGAATGCTTAAGCAAGCAGGCAACATTCTTAATGCATAAGTAGATATGTAACATTTGAATCCTTAAGTAAACAGACAACATTCTTAATGCTTAAGTAGATATGTAACATTTGAATCCTTAAGTAAACAGACAACATTCTTAATGCTTAAGTAGATATGTAACATTTGAATTCTTCAGTAAACAGACAACATTCTTAATGCTTAAGTAGATATGTAACATTTGAATTCTTAAGTAAACAGACAACATTCTTAATGCTTAAGTAGATATGTAACATCTGAATTCTTAAGTAGACAGACAACATTCTAAATGCTTAAGTAGATATGTAACATTTGAATTCTTAAGTAAACAGACAACATTCTTAATGCTTAAGTAGATATGTAACATTTGAATTCTTAAGTAAACAGACAACATTCTTAATGCTTAAGTAGATATGTAACATTTGAATTCTTAAGTAAACAGACAACATTCTTAATGCTTAAGTAGATATGTAACATTTGAATTCTTAAGTAAACAGACAACATTCTTAATGCTTAAGTAAATATGTAACATTTGAATGCTTAAGTAAACAAGCATCATTCTTAATGATTCAGTAAATAGGTAACATTTGAATCCTTAAGTAAACAGACAACATTCTTAATGCTTAAGTAGATATGTAACATTTGAATTCTGAAGTAAACAGACAACATTCTTAATGCTTAACTTAATAGGTAACATTTGAATGCTTAAGTAAACAAGCATCATTCTTAATGCTTCAGTAAATAGGTAACATTTGAATCCTTAAGTAAACAGGCAACATTCTTAATGCTTAGGTAGATATGTAACATTTGAATCCTTAAGTAAACAGGCTATATTCTTAATACTTAAGTAAATAGGTAACATTCTTAATGAACAATTGAATTGAGTTGAATTGGGTTTTAAAGGCGCACCAACATGAACAAAAAATTATAAAATGAACATGAATTTAGTGTGTGTGGGGGTGGGTGGGGTGGTTGGGGAGTTGGGGGTGGGGCCTACCCCTCCAACATAATAAAGAAACAGCATGTGGACTTGGTCAACACTTGGACATAATAAACAGCATGTGGACATGATAAACACTTGGACATAATAAACAGCATATATATTTGATAAACACTTGAACATAATAGAGAAACATCATGTGTATTTGATAAACACTTGGACATAATAGATAAACAGCATGAGTATTTGATAAACTTGGACATAATAGAGAAACAGCATGTGCATTTGATAAACACTTGGACATAATAGAGAAACAGCATGTGCACTTGATAAACACTTGGATGCAATAAACAGAATGTGTATTTGATAAACACTTGGACATCATAGAGAAACAGTATGTCTATTTGATAAACACTTGGACATAATAGAGAAACAGCATGTGGACTTGATAAATACTTGGACATACTAGAGAAACAGCATGTGGACTTGATAAACACTGGGACGTAATAGAGAAACAGCATGTGTATTTGATAAACACTTGGACATACTAGAGAAACAGCACCTGAACTTGATAAACACTTGGACATAATAGAGAAACAGCATGTGTATTTGATAAACACTTGGACATACTAGAGAAACAGCATGTGGACTTGATAAACACTTGGACATAATAGAGAAACAGCATGTGGACTCGATAAACACTTGGACATACTAGAGAAACAGCGTGTGTATTTGATAAACTTGGATGTAATAGTCAAACATAATGTGGACTTGATAAACAGTTGGACACAATAGAGAAACAGCATGTGGACTAGATAAACACTTGGACACAATAAACAGCATGTGTATTTGAAAAACACTTGGACATAATAGAGAAACAGCATGTGGACTAGATAAACACTTGGACACAATAAACAGCATGTGTATTTGATAAACACTTGGACATAATAGAGAAACAGCATGTGTATCTCATAAACACTTGGACATAATACAGAAACAGCATGTGGACTTGATAAACACTGGGACATAATAGAGAAACAGCATGTGTATTTGATAAACACTTGGACATCATAGAGAAACAGCATGTGGACTTGATAAACACTTGGACATAATAGAAAAACAGCATGTTTATTTTATAAACACTTAGACATCATAGAGAAACAGCATGTGGACTTGACAACCACTTGGTGGACATACTAGATAATAGCATGTGGACTTGATAAACACTTGGACATAATAGAGAAACAGCATGTGGACTAGATAAACACTTGGACAAAATAGAGAAACAGCATGTGTATTTGATAAACACTTGGACATAATATACAGCATGTGGAATTGATAAACACTTGGACATAATAAACAACATGTGTATTTGATAAACACTTGGGCATAATAGAGAAACAACATGTGGATTTGATAAACACCTTGCCATAATATAGAAACAGCATGTGGACTTGATAAACACTGGGACATAATAGAGAAACAGCATGTGTATTTGATAAACACTTGAACATAATAGAGAAACAGCATGTGGACTGACTAACCACTTGGTGGACATACTAGAGAAACAGCACTTGGACTTGATCAACACTTGCTACTAGAGAAATAGCATGTGGACTTGATAAACCCTTTGACATAACACAGAAACAGCATGTGGACTTGATAAACACTTGCACATAATAGAGAAACAACATGTGAATTTGATTAACACTTGGACATAATTGAGAAACATCATGTGGACTTGATAAACACATGGACATAATAGAGAAACAGCATGTAGACTTGATAAACACTTGGACATAATGGAGAAACAGCATGTGTATTTGATAAACACTTGAACATAATAGAGAAACAGCATGTGGACTTGATAAACACTTGGACATAATAGAGACACAGCATGTGTATTTGATAAACACTTGGACATACTAGAGAAACAGCATGTGGACTTGATAAACACTTGGACATAAGAAACAGCATGTGGACTTGATAAACACTTGGACATAATAAAGAAACAGCATGTGTATTTGATAAACACTTGGACATAATAGAGAAACAGCATGTGTATTTGATCAACACTTGGACACAATAGAGAAACATGTGTATTTGATAAACACCTGGACATAATATAGAAACAGCATGTGGACTTGATAAACACTCGGTGGACATACTAGAGAAACAGCACATGGACTTGATAAACACTTGGACATAAGAGAGAAACAGCATGTAGACTTGATAATGGAGAAACATCATGTGTATTTGATACACACTTGGACATAATAGAGAAACAGCATGTGGCCTTGATAAACACTTGGACATAATAGAGACACAGCACAGGGACTTGATAAACACTTGGACATAATAAAAAGCATATGTATTTGATAAACACTTGGACATAATAGAGAAACAGCATGTGTATCTGATCAACACTTGGACATAATAGAGAAGCAGCATGTGGACTTTATAAACACTTGGACATAATAGAGAAACAGCATGTGGAATTGATAAACACTTGTACATAATAGAGAAACAGCATGTGGATTTGATAAACACTGGGACATAATAGCGAAACAGCAGGTAGACTTGATAAACAATTCGAAATAATAGAGAAACAGTATGTGGATTTGATAAATACTTGGACATAATGGAGAAACAGCATGTAGACTTGATAAACACTTGATGGAAATATAGAGAAACAGCATGTGGACTTGATAAACACTTGATGGAAATATAGAGAAACAGCATGTAGACTTGATAAACAATTGGTAGACATACTAGAGAAACAGCATGTGGACTTCATAAACACTTTGACATAACACAGAAACAGCATGTGGATTTGATAAACACTTGGACATAATAAAGAAACAACATGTGTATTTGATAAACACTTGGACATAATAGAGAAACATCATCTTGACTTGATAAACAGTTGGACATAATATAGAAACAGCATGTGGACTTGATAAACACTTGGTGGACATACTAGAGAAACAGCACATGGACTTGATAAACACTTGGACGCAATAGAGAAACAGCATGTGTATTTGATTAACACTTTGACATAACACAGAAACAGCATGTGGACTTGATAAACACTTGATGGACATAATAGAGAAACAGCATGTGGACTTGATAAACACTTGATGGACATAATAGAGAAACAGCATGTGGACTTTATAAACAATTGATATACATACTAGAGAAACAGCATGTGGACTTGATAAACACTTGGACATAACACAGAAACAGCATGTGGACTTGATAAACACTTGGACATAATAGAGAAACAACATGTGTATTTGATAAACACTTGGACATAATATAGAAACAGCATGTGAACTTGATAAACACTTGGTGGACATACCAGAGAAACAGCACATGGACTTGATAAACACTTGGACATTATAGAGAAACAGCATGTAGACTTGATAAACACTTGATGGACATAATAGAGAAACAGCATGTGAACTTGAAAAACAATTGATGGACCTAATAGAGAAACAGCATGTGGACTTGATAAACAATTGATAGACATACTAAAGAAACAGCATGTGGACTTGATAAACACTTTGACATAACACAGAAACAGCATGTGGACTTGATAAACACTTGGACATAATAGAGAAACATCATGTGGACTTGACAAACACTTGGCCATAATATAGAAACAGCATGTTGACTTGATAAACACTCGGTGGACATACTAGAGAAACAGCACATGGACTTGATAAACACTTGGACATAATAGAGAAACAGCATGTAGACTTGATAAACAGTTGGACATAATGGAGAAACAGCATGCGGACTTGATTGACATAATAGAGAAACAGCATGTAGACTTGATAAACAATTGATAGACATACTAGAGAAACAGCATGTGGACTTCGTAAACACTTTGACATAACACAGAAACAGCATGTGGATTTGATAAACACTTGGACATAATATAGAAACAGCATGTGGACTTGATAAACACTTGGTGGACATACTAGAGAAACAGCACATGGACTTGATAAACACTTGGACATAATAGAGAAACAGCGCGTGGACTTGATAAACACTTGGACACAATAGAGAAACAGCATGTGAATTTGATAAACACTTTGACATAACACAGAAACAGCATGTGGACTTGATAAACACTTGATGGACATAATAGAGAAACAGCATGTGGACTTGATAAACACTTGGCCATAATATAGAAACAGCATGTGGACTTGATAAACCCTCGGTGGACATACTAGAGAAACAGCACATGGACTTGATAAAACACTCGGACATAATAGAGAAACAGCATGTAGACTTGATAAACATTTGGACATAATGGAGAAACAGCATGTGTATTTGATAAACACTTGGACATAATACAGAAACAGCATGTTGACTTGATAAACCCTTGGACATAATATAAAAACAGCATGTGTATTTGATCAACACTTGATGGACATACTAGAGAAACAGCATGTGGGCTTGATTTTTAAACACTTGATGGACATACTAGAGAAATAGCATATGGTCTTGATAAACACTTGATGGACATAACAGAGAAACAGCATGTTGACTTGATATACACTTGATAGAAAAATTAGAGAAACATCATGTGGAAAGGATAAACACTTGATGGAAAAATTAGAGAAACATCATGTGGAAAGTGATAAACATTTGAAGAAAATATTTGAGAAACATGATGTGAAAAGTGATAAATAATTAATAAAATAATGAAGTCATAAAACTTGATGGAAATAATTGATAAAACAATTGTGAAACCTTCTGTGGAAAAAGTCAAAACCTTATGGAAATACTTGAAGCATCACATGAAAAGTGATAACTACTTGATGGAAATTTCACAAACATCAAATGGAAAGTGGTAAACACTTGATGGACAAATCCGGCAAACATTCCGAGGAAAGAGATAACAAGAAATCCGCGGATTCACATGTCTCGCCTAATGGGGGCTGGACTTAAAAATAAAAACATCAATGGGGCTTAAATGAAAGTTTGTAAAAATTTTAGTAACTAAAAACAATGGAGTTTGCTGTTTGCTTTTGCTGAAATTACATTTAAGTGCATTTGTTTAAAAACAAAATACCATTCTATTAAAAACAAGAGGCCCAAGAGGGCATGTGGATGCTCTACTGGCTAAAACAGCTCTTATATCAAGGGTTGTCGACATAAAATTCCCAGCAGTACTTTTTTTAAAACACTGCAAAAACAACAGGGATAGGATGGCCTTAGAACGCTCACCTAGTAATCATGGGCAATAAGTCTGCTGTGTCTAGTCTGGCATGGGTATTTTTTAATTTGTCCCACTTCTTCTATGAAGGAAATTTCATAAAAATGGTTGGGGAGAGGGGGTGGTTTATATTAACATTCTAAACAAATATGGTAAAGATCAGATAAAAAATGAAGTAACTACAGATTAAACAAAGGAAAATACAATATAGCATTTTTCAAGAAATCAAGGGCATTAACCTGTCGTTACTAACAATAGCTAGCTGTTTTTCGAACTTGTTTAAGATTTCATTGATATACCATGCTTTGCACAACTAGACATCATACTGAGGCTTCCTGCCAAATTTTGTAGAAATCCAAAAAGCCGTTTAGGAGGAGTAGCGCCGACAAGAAATTTAAAGTAAAAATGTCAAAGTGCCATAACTCCGTCATAAATCAGCAAACTGGAACAAAAGCGTGATTTGCACAACTAAACATCTTACCGATGCTTCCTGCCAAGTTTCGTCGAAATCCAACAACGCGTTTAGGAGGAGTAGCGCTGACAAGAAATTTAAAAAAAAATGTCAAGGAGCTGTAACTGCATCAAAAATCAATGAACCGGGGGAAAAAATGCACTTCCTGCTAACATGACGTTAACACAAAAAAAAAAGATCAAACAAAAAAATAATGAAATAAGAAAATAAAAAAAAATAAAAAAAATAAAAAAAAATAAAACAATCAATCAAACAAAAGAAATAATTAAAACAAAATAATTTAGAAAAAAAAAATTGAAAAATTACTTATAACAAGAGGCCCAAGAGGGCCTGTGGACGCTCTACTGGCTAACATGGCTCTTATAACATCAATGAAGCGAGTGACTGCCATTTACGTTTTTTTTAAAGTTTCGGGCAAAAAAACAGCTTTTTGACTAAATCAAGGGCCATAACTAAAGAATCTGGTAAAGTTTGGTAAAGATCAGATGAAAAATGAAGGCCATACCGTATTAACGAGGCAAAATATAGCATTTATTTTTAGATCAGATGAAAAATGAAGGCCATACCGTATTAACGAGGCAAAATATAGCATTTATTTTTAAACTAAATCAAGTGCCATAACTCCTCTGTTACTGGTCCGACTGGTCCAACATAGAGCTAAAAAAAAAAAAAAAAAAAAAATTATGAAAAAAAAGGAATAATTTAAAAAAAAAAAAAATATGAAAAAAAAACAACATAATAATTAAAAAAAAAATTAAAAAAATAAAAAAATAAATAAAAAAAAATAAATAAAAAATAAAATTATAATAATTAAAATAAAATTAATAATAATATAAAAAAGACAGTTGTAAAATCTGGTAAAGTTTGGCAAAGATCAGATGCAAAATGAAGACCCTATCGTATGACGAGGCATATTATAACATTTTTAACAAAATCAAAGGCCATAACTCCGCTGTTACTGGTCCGATCTGGTTGGTTTTAAAACTTAAACGAGCTTTCATCGACATTAACAATTTCATGAAATTTTGGTAAAGATCGGATGAAAAACGAAGGCGCTATCATCTTAACGAGGCAAAATATATCATTTTGAAGTAAATCAAGGGCCATAACTCCGATGTTACTGGTCCGATATGGCTGGTTTTCGAACTTGTCTGAGCTTTCATTGATATTAACAATCTGATAAAGTTTGGTAAAGATCGGATGAACAATGAAGCCCCTATAGTCTTAACGAGGCAAAATATAGCATTTTAACTAAATCAAGGGCCATAACTCCGCTGTTACTATTCCGATATGGCTGGTTTTTGAACTTGTCCAAGCTTTCATTGATATTAACAATCTGATCAAGTTTGGTAAAGATCGGATGAACAATGAAGCCCCTATCGTCTTAACGAGGCAAAATATAGCATTTTTAACTAAATCAAGGGCCATAACTTCACTGTTACTGGTTCGATATGGCTGGTTTTCAAACTTGTTTGAGCTTTCAACGACATTAACAATCTGATAAAGATTGGTAAAGATCGGATGAACAATGAAGCCCCTATCATCTTAACGATGCAAAATATAGCATTTTTAACTAAATCAAGGGCTACAACTCCGCTGATACTGGTCCGATCTAGCTGGTTTTCGAACTTGTCCGAGCTTTCATTGATATTAACAATGTGGTAAAGTTTGGTAAAGATAGGAAGAAAAATGAAGGCCCTATCGTCTTAACGAGGCAAAATTTAGCAATATAGCTTTAACAAAATCAAGAGCCATAACTCCGCTGTTACTTGTCCGATCTGGCTGGTTTTCGAACTTATCCGAGCTTTCATTGATATTAACAACCTGTTAAAGTTTGGTAAAGATCGGATAAAAAATGAAGGCCCTATCGTCTTAACGAGACAAAAGTTAACGACCGACGGACGGACGGACGGACGACGGACAACTCAGCATCCCATAAGCCTTCGGCCAGTAGAGCTAATAAAAAAAAAGGCAAAACATCTGGTAAAGTTTGGTAAAAATCAGATGCAATAGGCACAGCAATGCTTCCTGCTAACAAGGCATTAACAAAAAATAATGAAATAAGAAAATCAAAAAAATCAAGAAATTTAAAAAAAAAATGTTAAGGGGCTGTAACTTGAATTTCCGGCCGACCTGAAATTTTGCTAGGATCAATAAGACATCAAGAGCAACATTCCTGTGAAGTTTTATGAAAATCCATCAAGTAGTTTCAGAGGAGTAGTCGCTACAAGTTTTCTTTATATAACTCTATGTAAACAAACATGGCCACTGGCAGCCATGTTTAACGTCGAATCAAAATAATGTTCGACTTGAATAACCATCATGTCATGCTGATCATTTTAGAAAAAGTCCCATATCAATATCACTTATAGTTTTCAAGAAGTAGTCGCTACAAACTTGTATTTTGAAAATCTATTTTTAGCCATGGCGGCCATTTTGAATTTCCGGCCGACCTGAAATTTTGCTAGGATCAATTAGACATCAAGAGCAACATTCCTGTGAAGTTTTATGAAAATCCGTCAAGTAGTTTCAGAGGAGTAGTCGCTACAAGTTTTCATTATATAACTCTATGTAAACAAACATGGCCACTGGCAGCCATGTTTAACGTCGAATCAAAATAATGTTCGACTTGAATAACCATCATGTCATGCTGATCATTTTAGAAAAAGTCCCATATCAATATCACTTATAGTTTTCAAGAAGTAGTCGCTACAAACTTGTATTTTGAAAATCTATTTTTAGCCATGGCGGCCATCTTGAATTTCCGGCCGACCTGAAATTTTGCTAGGATCAATTAGACATCAAGAGCAACATTTCTGTGAAGTTTCATGAAAATCCGTCAAGTAGTTTCAGAGGAGTAGTCGCTACAAGTTTTCATTATATAACTCTATGTAAACAAAGATGGCCACTGGCAGCCATGTTAAATGTCGAATCAAAATAATGTTCGACTCAGATAACCATCATGTCATGCTGATCATTTTAGAAAAAGTCCCATATCAATATCACTTATAGTTTTCAAGAAGTAGTCGCTACAAACTTATTTTTTAAAAATCTATTTTTAACTGTGGCAGCCATCTTGAATTTCTGGCTGACCTGAAATTTTGCTAGGATCAATTAGACATTAAGAGCAACATTCCTGTAAAGTTTCATGAAAATCCGCCAAGTAGTTTCAGAGGAGTAGTCGCTACAAGTTTTTACTATATAACTCTATGTAAACAAAGATGGCCGCTGCAGCCACGTTTAACGTCGAATCAAAACGATTTTTGATAAGGACCAACATCATGTCATGCTGATCATTTTAGAAAAAGTCCAATATCAATATCACTTATAGTTTTCAAGAAGTAGTCGCTACAAACTTGTATTTTGAAAATTTATTTTTAGCCGTGGCGGCCATCTTGAATTTCCGGCCGACCTGAAATTTTGCTAGGATCATTTAGACATCAAGAGCAACATTCCTGTGAAGTTTCATGAAAATCCGTCAAGTAGTTTTAGAGGAGTAGTCGCTACAAGTTTTCATTATATAACTCTATGTAAACAAAGATGGCCGCTGGCAGCCATGTTTAACGTCAAATCAAAACAATTTTCGACAAGGACCAATATCATGTCATGCTGATCATTTAAGAAAAAGTCCCATATCAATATCACTTATAGTTTTCAAGAAGTAGTCGCTACAAACTTGAATTTAAAAAATCTATTTTTAGCTTTGGGGGCCATCTTGGATTTCACATCAACATGAATTTTTGCTAGGATCAACTAGACTTCATGGGCAACATTTCTGTAAAGTTTTATGAATATCCATCCAGTAGTTTCAGAGGATTAGTCGCTACAAATAAAAGTTAACGGACGGACAGACGGACGGACAGACGGACGGACGGACGACGGACGCCGCACCACGGCATAAGCTCTGCTGATCTCTGATCAGTAGAGCCAAAAACAAGAGGCCCAAGAGGGCCTGTGGATGCTCTACTGGCTTATATGGCTCTTATAACATCAATGAAGCGAGTGACTATCATCTTAAAGAGGCAAAATATAGCATTTTTAACTAAATCAAGAGCTATAACTCCGCCATTACTGGTCCGATCTGGCTGGTTTTCGAACTTGGCCAGTAGAGACAATAAAAAAAAAATAAAAATAAATAAAAACATTAAAAATAATTAAAAAAAACAAATAATGAAAATAAACAAGAGGTCAATGACCTTGAAGCTCTACTGATTGATTTTGATTTCAGGAAGTAGTCGCTACAAACTTGTATTTTGAAAATCTATTTTTAGCCATGGCGGCCATCTTGAATTTCCGGCCGACCTGAAATTTTGCTAGGATCAATTAGACATCAAGAGCAACATTTTTGTGAAGTTTCATGAAAATCCGTCAAGTAGTTTCAGAGGAGTAGTCGCTACAAGTTTTCATTATATAACTCTATGTAAACAAAGATGGCCACTGGCAGCCATGTTTAATGTCGAATCAAAATAATGTTCGACTCGGATAACCATCATGTCATGCTGATCATTTTAGAAAAAGTCCCATATCAATATCACTTATAGTTTTCAAGAAGTAGTCGCTACAAACTTATTTTTTAAAAATTTATTTTTAGCCGTGGCGGCCATCTTGAATTTCAGGCCGACCTGAAATTTTGCTAGGATCAATTAGACATCAAGAGCAACATTCCTGTGAAGTTTCATGAAAATCCGTCAAGTAGTTTCAGAGGAGTAGTCGCTACAAGTTTTCATTATATAACTCTATGTAAACAAAGTAGGCCGCTGGCAGCCATGTTTAACGTCAAATCAAAACGATTTTCGACAAGGACCAACATCATGTCATGCTGATCATTTTAGAAAAAGTCCCATATCAATATCACTTATAGTTTTCAAGAAGTAGTCGCTACAAACTTGTATTTTAAAAATCTATTTTTAGCTTTGGCGGCCATCTTGGATTTCACATCAACATGAATTTTTGCTAGGATCAACTAGACTTCATGGGCAACATTTTTGTAAAGTTTTATGAATATCCATCCAGTAGTTTCAGAGAAGTAGTCGCTACAAATAAAAGTTAACGGACAGACGGACGGACAGACGGACGGACGACGGACGCCGCACCACGACATAAGCTCTGCTGATCTCTGATCAGTAGAGCTAAAAATTATGAAAAAAAATAAACCAATAAAAAAAATAATAAAAAAATAAAAAAAAATTAAATAAAAAAAAAATAAAAAAATAATAATATAAAAAAAAGTCATAAAATCTGGTAAAGTTTGGCAAAGATCAGATGCAAAATGAAGGCCCTATCGTATGACGAGGCAAATTATTGCATTTTTTAACAAAATCAAGAGCCATAACTTCGCTGTTACTGGTCCGATCTGGCTAGTTTTCGAACCTGACCGAGCTTTTATTGACATTAACAATCTGATAAAGCTTTTTAAAGATCGGATGAAAAATGAAGGCCCTACCGTCTCAACAAGACAAGATATAGCATTTTGAACTAAATCAAGGGCCATAACTCCGCTGATACTGGTCCGATATGAATGGTTTTCGAACTTGTCCAAGCTTTCATTGATATTAACAATCTGATAAAGTTTGGTAAGGCAATGAAGCCCCTATCGTCTTGAGGCAAAATATAGCATTTTTAACTAAATAAAGGGCCATAACTCCGCTGTTACTGGTCCGATAAGGCTGGTTTTCAAACTTGTTCGAGCTTTCAACGACATTAACAATCTGATAGTGTTTGGTAAAGATCGGCTGAACAATGAAGCCCCTATCATCTTAACGAGGCAAAATATATAATTTTTACCTAATCAAGGGCCATAACTCCGCTGTTACTGGTCCGATAAGGCTGGTTTTCAAACTTGTTCGAGCTTTCAACGACATTAACAATCTGATAAAGTTTGGTAAAGATCGGATGAACAATGAAGCCCCTATCGTATTAACGAGGCAAAATATAGCATTTTTAACTAAATCTAGGGCCATAACTCCGCTGTTACTAGTCCGATATGGCTGGTTTTCAAACTTGTCCGAGCTTTCATTGATATTAACAATGTGGTAAAGCTTGGTAAAGATAGGATGAAAAACGAAGGCCCTATCGTCTTAACGAGGCAAATAATAGCAATATAGCGTTTTTAACTAAATCAAGGACCATAACTCCGCTCCTACTGGTCCGATCTGGCTGGTTTTCGAACGTGTCCGAGCTTTAATTGATATTAACAATGTGGTAAAGTTTGGTAAAGATAGGATGAAAAATGAAGGCCCTATCGTCTTAACGAGGCAAAATATAGCAATATAGCTTTTTAACTAAATCAAGGGCCATAACTCCGTTGTTACTTGTCCGATCTGGCTGGTTTTTAAACTCATCCGAGCTTTCATTGACATTAACAACCTGTTAAAGTTTGGTAAAGATCGGATGAAAAATGAAGGCTCTATCGTCTTAACGAGACAAAAGTTAACGACGGACGGACAGACGACGGACGACGGACAACGGACGGATGGCGGACAACTCGGCATCTGATAAGCTCTGCTGGCCTTCGGCCAGTAGAGCTAAAAAGGCAAAACATCTGGTAAAGTTTGGTAAAGATCAGATGAAAAATGAAAGCCCTATCTTATTAACGAGGCTGAATATAGCATTTTTAACTAAATCAAGGGCCGCTATTATTGGTTCGATCTGGCTGGTTTTCAAACTTGTGCGAGCTTTCATTGATATTAACAATCTGGTAAAGTTTGGTAAAGATCCCATGAAAAATGAAGGCCTTTGGCCAGTAGAGCTAAAAAATCATCAGCTCCAAAAAGTAGGTCAAGGTCATACATGAAATCCAAGCATCCAAAAAAAAGATGCACTAACAAAGACACAACTACGTCAAAATAGAATATGTTTTCTTCCAAAGATTAAGCTATATATTAGGTTTAAAACATCTAGTGCATAATTCTAGTTCATGAGAAAGTGATGTAAATGTAACAATTAAAGTTATCTGCCCTTTGCTTGGATGTCGAAGGTCACATCCACATTTGCTTTGTCACGTTGCAATGTACCACTCAAGATACAACTATAAGCAAAGTTTGAAAGGTCTTAGTGCATACAGTTTGTGAAAAAGTGACATAAACGCCAAATTTGAAGGTAAAAATTATAAGGTTATCTGCCCTTGCTTGGAGGTCAAGGTCACTTCCACATTTGCTTTGTCACGTTGTGATTTACCACTCAAGATACAACTATAAGCAAAGTTTTAAAGGTCTAGTGCATACAATTTGTGAGAAAATGACCTAAACGCAAAACTTGAATGTTGACGCCGCCGCAGCCGGAAAAGGCGAGACAAAAATTGATGGAAATATTTGGAAGACAACACGAAAAGTGATAAACACTTGATGGAAATATTTTAAACATCATGAAAAGTGATAAATACTTGACTGAAATATCTGAGAAACATCCTGTGGAAAGTAATGAATGAATGGTGTTTTGAGGCACGCCGACACATAAATAGGTCATATTTGTGCGCAAAAATTGATGAAAAATGAAGAATTAATTAAACAAGAGGTCAATGACCTTGAAGCTCTACTGATAGATTTTGATAGCTAGGTGATCAGCATTCCTGTGAAGTTTCATAAAAAATGTCAAGTAGTTTCAGAGGAGTAGTCGCTACAAGTTGAAGTTTTTACTATATAACTCTAGGTAAACAAATATGGCCACTGGCAGCCATTTTTTTTAAAAAATCTGTTTTTAGCCATGGCGGCCATCTTGAATTTCGGACGACCTAAAAAAAATCTGGGATCAATTAGACATCAAGAGCAACATTCCTGTGAAGTTTCATAAAAATGTGTCAAGTAGTTTTAGAGAAGTAGTCGCTACAAGTTGTTACTATATAAATTTATGTAAACAAAGATGGCCGCTAGCAGCCATGTTTAAAGTTGCATCGAAATAAATTTCGACAAGGATCAACATCATGTCATGCTGATCATTTTAGAAAATGTCCCATATCAATATCACTTACAGTTTTCAAGAAGTAGTCCCTACAAATGTATTTATTTTAAATCTATTTTTAGCCGTGGCGGCCATTTTGAATTTCCGGTCAGCCTGAAATTTTGCTAGGATCAACTAGACATCAAGAGAAACATTCCTGTGAAGTTTCATGAACATCCGTCAAGTAGTTTCAGAGGAGTAGTCGCTACAAGTTTTTACTATATAACTCTATGTAAGCAAAGATGGCCGCTGGCAGCCATGTTTAACGTCGAATCAAAACGATTTTTGACAACGACCAACATCATGTCATGCTGATCATTTTAGAAAAAGTCCCATATCAATATCACTTCTAGTTTTCAAGAAGTAGTCGCTACAAACTTATTTTTTAAAAATCTATTTTTAGCTGTGGCGGCCATCTTGAATTTCTGGCCGATCTGAAATTTTGCTAGGATCAATAACACATCAAGAGCAACATTCCTGTAAAGTTTCATGAAAATCCACCAAGTAGTTTCAGAGGAGTAGTCGCTACAAGTTTTTACTATATAACTCTATGTAAACAAAGATGGCCGCTGGTAGCCATGTTTAACGTCGAATCAAAACGATTTTTGACAACGACCAACATCATGTCATGCTGATCATTTTAGAAAAAGTCCCATATCAATATCACTTATAGTTTTCAAGAAGTAGTCGCTACAAACTTGTATTTTAAAAATCTATTTTTAGCTTTGGCAGCCATCTTGGATTTCACATCAACATGAATTTTTTGCTAGGATCAACTAGACTTCATGGGCAACATTTCTGTAAAGTTTCATGAATATCCATCCAGTAGTTTCAGAGGAGTAGTCGCTACAAATAAAAGTTTACGGACAGACGGACGGACAGACGGACGCCGGACGCCGCACCACGGCATAAGCTCTGCTGATCTCTGATCAGAAGAGCTAAAAATGAATGTAAATATATAAAGATAAAATTATTAAAAAATAAGGGATGATAAGGTGTAATATAAACTATGCTGTGGAAAGTGATAATCACTTGGAGAAAATATGTGAAACATGAAAAAATTGATTAACACTTGATGGAAATATTTGAAACATATTGGGAGTAGTGATAAACATTTGTTGGAAATAACTGAAACATCATGTAAAAAGTGATCAAATAACTTGATGGAAATAATTGTGAAACATTCTGTGGAAAGAGACGAAAATTTGATGGAAATCTTTGAAGGATCACATAAAAAGTGATAAACTCTTGATAAAAATAGTTTACACATCATGTGAGAAGTGATAAACACTTGACTGAAATATCTGAGAAACCCCCTGTGGAAAGCAGTGCCCCAGATAAGCAGCGTATCTGCATTTTTCACTCAATAAAATTGCCAAATACCCAATTAATTTCCATGACATGCGTACCAGATACGCAAACAATTTTCTTTTTCCTCAAACATTTCAATTTTCGCGTGTATCGACAATCTAAGTGTTTAAATGATTGATGGATTGATGTTTTTGGGCGTATTCCAATATTTACAAAAGCAGATTTTACTTCCGGTGTTTATCGACGTAACATAATTATCGATAAAGTGGAGCAGCAAAAGAGAACGCTATATAGTTGAATATGTACACTATACCAGTCTATACTATTGTGTGTAGTCGTCTGAGCGCATTTGATCCCCAAATCACCCTATTATTTTTGAAAATTTGAAATTCACTCAATTAATTTCATGAGTGAAATAGCCAATAGGTCCAAAAGTTATCTATCTGGGACACTGGGAAAGTGATAAACACTCGGAGAAAATATGTGAAACATGAAAAAAGTGATTAACACTTGATGGAAATATGTTGTGGGAAGAGATGAACAGTTGATGTAAATGTTTTAAACATCAGGTAAAAGTGATTAACACTTGGAGGAAGATTTGAAACCTCATGTGAAAAGTGATGGAACTATTTGAGAAACAGTGTGTGTGAAGAGATAAAAATTTAATGGAAATTGGCTCTTGTTGGAAATAAATGTAATGTGGAAAGTGATAAATATTTTATTGAAATATTCGAGAAATATTCTGTTGAAACAAACACTTGATGGAAATATTTGAAACCTCTGGTGAGCAGAGAGTTACACTTGGAGGAATGATTTGAAACCTCATGTGAAAAGTAATAATCATTTAATGGAAATATTTGAGAAACATTGTGTGGGAACAGAAGAAAACATCATGGAAATACTCGAAACATCATTAGAAAAGTTATAAACACTTGATGGCAATAGTGAAGAAGCACTGTGTTAGAAAAGATGATCATTTCATGAAAATTGTCGAGCAACATCATGTGGAAAGTGGTAAACACTGGATGGAAATATCTGAGAAGCATTAATTGTGTGGGTAGAGACGAACGAACACTTGATGGAAATATTTGACACATTTTGTGAATAGTGATAAATACTTGATGGAAATATTAAAAAAATATCATGTGTAAAGTGATAAAAACTTGATTGAAACATTTGGGGAAATTCTTTGGAAAGAGATAAAAACTTGAAGGAAATAATTAACAGATCATGTGAAAAGTGATAAACACTTAATGGAAATATTGGAAACACCACGTGAGAAGTCATTTAAACACTTAGAAATATTTCAAAAGCATTGTGTGGGAAGAGATGAACACTTGATGTAAATATTTGAGAATCATCATGTGAAAAGTTATAAACACTTGATGTAAATATTTGAATCATGTCAACAAGAAATGTGGAAATTCCACTAAAACCAGGTTTTGTGAGCGGAACTGTTTTTCTAGTTTTAGTAACAGTGACCTTGACCTCAGTGACCCCAAATGCAATCCTAAGCTTCCTTTACATAATTATAAGGTACCTACACAGCAAGTTTCATTCCAATATCTCATTCCCAATTAAAGTTATTTAGCCGAAGCAGTTTTATCTATCCTTGACTCTAATGGCCCCAAATGCAATCCCAATCTTTCTTTACATATAAGCTACCTACCCTGCAAGTTCCATTGCAATACCTCATTCCTAACAAAAGTTATTGAGTGGAAAGTAAGAATTTGATGCCACACGCAAAACTACATACCCCATTATAATAACCCGGGTTTTCAAGAAAACCTAGTTAAAAATGATCAACACTTAATGAAAATATTTTGAATCATCATGTGAAAAGCGATAAGCACTTAATGGAATATTTGAGAAATAAGTGTGCGAGAAGAGATGAGCACCTGATGGAAATATTTGAGAACCATCATGTGAAAAGTGATAAACACTTGATGGAAATATCTGAAACATCATGTGGGAAGTGATAAACACAAGATGGAAATATCTGAAACATCATTTGGGAAGTGATATACACTTGATGGAAATACTTGTGAAACATCATGTGAAAAGGGATGAACACTTGATGGAAATATCTGAAACATTATGTGGAACGTGATAAACACTAGATGGAAATATCTGAAACATTATGTGGAACGTGATAAACACTAGATGGAAATATGAAATATCATGTGGGAAGTGATTAACACTTGATAGAAATATCTGAAACATCATGTGGAAAGTGATTAACACTTGATGGAAACACTTGTGAAATATCATGTGGGAAGTGATAAATACTAGATGGAAATATCTGAAACATCATGTTGGAAGTGATAAATACTAGATGGAAATATCTGAAACATCATGTTGGAAGTGATAAACACTTGATAGAAATATCTGAAACATCATGTGGAAAGTGATTAACACTTGATGGAAACACTTGTGAAATATCATGTGGGAAGTGATAAATACTAGATGGAAATATCTGAAACATCATGTTGGAAGTGATAAACACTAGATGGAAATATCTGAAACATCATGTTGGAAGTGATAAACACTAGATGGAAATTACTGAAACATCATGTGGAAAGTGATTAACACTTTATGGAAATACTTGTGAAATATCATGTGGGAAGTGATAAACACTAGATGGAAATATCTGAAACATCATGTTGGAAGTGATAAACACTAGATGGAAATATCTGAAACATCATGTTGGAAGTGATAAACACTAGATGGAAATATTTGAGAAACATCATTTGAAAAGTTATAAACACTTGATGGAAATATTTGAATCATCAGGTCAACAAGAAACGTGGAAATTCCAGGTTTTCTGAGCGAACTGTTTTTTCTAGTTTTAGTAACAGTGACCTTGAACTCAGTGAACCCAGAAATTGTTAGTTTAATATCTCATTCCTTACTGAAGTTATTGAGCAGAAACTGTTTTTCTATTTTTAGTAATGGTGACCTTGACCTTGACCCAGTGACCCCAAAAAAAATCCCAAACTTCCTTTTCATATAAGCAATATACACAGCAAGTTTCATTATAATATCTCATTCCTTACTTCAGTTATTAAGCAGAAACAGTTTTTTCTATTTTAAGTAACAGTGACCTGGACACCAGTGACCCCAAATGCAATCTCAAGCTTCCTTTCCACATAAGCTTCCTACCCTGAAGTTTCATCGCAGTGCCTCATTCTGAACAAAATTCATTGAATGGAAGCCGTTTTTCTATTTAAGTAACAGTGACCTTGACCTTGACCCCACTGACCCTAAATGCAATCCCAATCTTTCTTTCCATATAAGCTACCTACCCTGCAAGTTTCATTACAATACCCTATTCCTTACAAAAGTTATTGAGCGGAAATTTAAAGTCTGATGCCGCATGCATGCCAGCACACACGCCAATCAACATACCCAAATCTAATAACCAGGGTTTTCAAAGGAAAACCTGGTTTAAAATGATCAACACTTTATGAAAATATTTGAAATCATTATGTGAAAAGCAATAAGCACTTAATGGAATATTTGAGAAATAGCGTGCGAGAAGAAATGAGCACCTGATGGAAATATTTGAGAACCATCATGTGAAAAGTGATAAATACTAGATGGAAATATCTGAAACATCATGTGGGAAGTGATAAACACTAGATGGAAATATCTGAAACATCATGTGGGAAGTGATAAACATTAGATGGAAAAATCTGAAACATCATGTGGAAAGTGATTAACATTTCATGGAAATATCCGAAACATCATGTGGGAAGTGATTAACATTTCATGGAAATATCTGAAACATCATGTGGGAAGTGATTAACAGTTCATGGAAATATCTGAAACACCATGTGGGAAGTGATTAACAGTTCATGGAAATATTTGAAATATCATGTGGGAAGTGATCAACATTTCATGGAAATATTTGAAATATCATGTGGGAAGTGATTAACATTTCATGAAAATATTTGAGTGCACGTAAAAGTGATAAACACGTGATGGAATTATTTGAGAAACATGTGAAGAGATGAACAATTGATGGAAATATTTGAGATTCTGTGAAATTAGATGAAAACTAATGATGGCGATATTTGGGAAACATATAGTGCAAAGTAATAAACATTAAGAGACATATTTGAGAAACATCATGTTCATGAGAGGTGATAAAAACCTAATGATGCAGATATTTCAGAAACATCAAGAGGAAAAAGACAAATGCTTGATAAATATATATTGGGCATAACTTAACTCCCGTCGAAAAACTCAATATTACCTTTACTAAATTTCACAATAATACTAAGGCCAATATTTTTTTATTATTCGTTTTACCAACCATCAAGACAGAGAAGTGCCGTAGGAGGAGCTGATTTTTTGTTTTGTTTGGGAAAGTGCTTAAAAATAAAAGCAATCAAATTTCCTATGGAAAAAAATCATAATTTTGTTTTATTGCAGAAGAGTTGATAAAACGAATAATCCAATAATAAGGGCCTAATTCAAAAGAACTCCAGAAATCAAACTCCATGTGGTACTGTAATACCAGTCAAAAAAAGCCAAAAACCGGCCTTAGATTCATACCGGAGAAGGTTTTGGAAGTCCTGTCTTACCTTTTACAGAATTACTAGTTTTACCCTCTGGCATAGTAAACAGGCCTTCCTTCATCAAATGAATGGATAGTTGAGTTTGCTGAAATACAGAGATAAACTATAGAGGTTGTTTTTAGTAAAAACAGATGTCTCCCACACTGAGGAAAAGGCCATAAATCTGCAAAAAAATCATTCACATGGAACACAAAGATAATATGTGCAACAAGGCCTGGTACTGAACATCCTAGCCAAGTTTCACTGAAATCCGGCTAGGGGTTCAGGAGAACTAGTCCAGACAAATTTTGTGTATTAAAACCTTTAAAGCGCCATAACTCCGCCAAAAATGATTTAATCGGAACACAGCGAAGATATGTGCAACTATGCCTGGTACAGATCATCCTGGCCAAGTTCCGTTGAATTCTGGCCAGGGGATCAGGAGAACTAGTCCGGACAAAGTTTATGTATTAAAAGCTTTAAAGGGCCATAACTCCACCAAAAATCATTCAACCAGAACACAGCGACGATATGCACAACAAGGCTTGGTACAATTTCACTGAAATTTCAGCTAGCAGTTTAGAACTAGTCGGGGAAAAACTCTGTGTACCAAAACTTTTAAAAGGCCACATCTCTGCAAAATCATTCAAATGGAACATGGCGATGATATATGTATGCATAACTAGGCTTGGTACTGATCATTGCAAAGTTTTGTTGAAATCCGGTCAGGGGGTCAGGAGAGCTAGTCTGGAAAAAGTTTGTGTATTAAAACCTTTAAAGGCCATAACTTCGCCAAAACATTTTCAACCGGAAAACGGCGATAATATGCCCAACTAGGCTTGCTACTGATAATCTCTGCAAAGTTTCGTTGAAATCCGGCTAGGGGTTATGGAAAACTAGTCAGGATAAAGTTTTTGTTCTAAACCCTTTGAAGGGCCATAAATCTGCCAAAAATCATTCATCTGGGACACCGTGATGGTACTGATCATCCCTGCATGGTTTTTCGCTGAAATCCGGTCAGGGTTAAGGACAACTAGTTAGGACAAAGTTTGTGTATTAAAACATTTAAAGGGCCATAACTCTGCCAAAAATCATTCAACTGGAACACGGCAAAGACATGCACAACAAGGCTTGGTACTGATCATCCCTGCAAAGTTTCATTGAAATCCGGCCAGGGGTTAAGGAGAACTAGTCTGAACAAAGTTTGTGTATTAAAACATTTAAAGGGCCAAAACTCTGCCAAAAATCACTCAACCGGAACAACTAGGCTTGGTACTGATCACCCCTGCATAGTTTTATTGAAATCCGGCCAGGGGTTCAGGAGAACTTGTCAAGACAAAGTTTGTGACATACAGACAACAGAAAGACAAAAAATATTGGAAAATAAAAGAAATCTATTGTGATTTGTACCCATGAACCAAGGTTTTTTTTGAGAAAAGAAAACAACAAGTGGATGATCCATTGGTTCATGAGAAGAAGTCGTTTAATAAGGTGTTTTTTCTAATTTTAGTAATGGCGGCCATTTTTTTGAATAAGTTTATAATTAAATGAGTCACTGGTTCATGAGAAGATGTTTAAAAGATTGTTCTATTTTCAGTAACAGCAGCCATATTTGTTGATGCATCAAAACTTCTTGTGAAGTTTCTTCAAATTCTACCCAACAGTTCATGAGAAGAAATCTTTTAAAGATTATATATTTTTAGTAATGGCTGCGATAAAACTTTGGGGAATAAAAAGGGGCATAACTTTGTCAAAATAGGTTACAGAGTTATGTGACTTTCACGTACCATGTTATCTATCCATACTGAATACATGTGTGAAGTTTCATAGAGTTCTGAGTTTCTGAGATATGAACTTACCAAGAAAAGGTTAACCAAGAAATTGACTAACAAGAGGGCCAAGATGGCCCTAAATCGATCACCTGAGTACTGGCACATTATCAAACTTCTTCGAAATCTTATGGTCATATACAATATGTGCAAGTTTGGTAAAGATTATTCAAGAAATGTTAACAACATAGATATAAAGACACTGACGTTTGGTAAAGATCAAATATAAAATGAAGGTGCTAGAGTGTAACACCTGAGGCAAGGCCAAATGTGACCCCAGGGCTACACGTAAAATATATGACAGCTGTGTGCCTTGTGGTTTCAGAGAAGATTTTTAAATTTTTCCCTAAATAAGTCTATGAAAAACATGTGACTGGGGTCAAATGTGACCCCAAGGTTGGCAAAGGACCATAAGAGTACAGTAAATGCAAAATATTAAACCTCTGGCTCTAGTAGTTCCAGAGAAGATTTTTTAATTATCTTCCAATGTATGTCTGTAAAACTGTGACCCCTGGGCCGGGGCCGAATTTGACACCAGGGTCACCATTTGAACAAACTTGGTAGAGAACCATAACATTATAGCAAATACAAAATATTAAACCTCTGGCTCTTGCAGTTCCAGAGAATATTTTTTCAAGTTTTTCCCTATACAAGCCTATGTAAAACTGTGACTCCAGGGGCTGGGCCAAATGTGACCCCAGGGTCATCGTTTGAACAGACTTGGTAAAGGACCATAATCTTATAGTAAATGCAAAATATTAAATCACTGGCTCTTGTAGTTTCAGAGAAGATTTTTAAAACAAGAGCATTAAGAACTGTAGGGCAATCCATAGTCCCCCACCGGCCCAGACAAGCATTTTCCAGACATTTCCTATGATGGAGGTCAAAGATCAAGGTGAAGGTCACAATTACCTTATTTTGGTATGCGACACACCGCTATCCCAAGATGTATTCACATACAAAGTTTGGTATATCTAAGTGTTATAGTATTGAAAATACGGTCTAGACAAGCATTTTCTATGACAGAGGTCACAGTCAAGGTCACAGTGACCTTATTTTGGTATGCGACACACCGCTATCCCAAGATGTATTCACATACCAAGTTTGGAATCTCTAAGTGTCCCTCTAAGCGGTCTGGGCAAGCATTTTCTATGACAGAGGTCACAGTCAAGGTCACAGTGACCTTATTTTGGTATGCGACACACCGCTATCCCAAGATTAATTCACATACCAAGTTTGGTATCTCTAAGTGACCCTCTAAGCGACACACCCCTATTCCAAGATGTATCCACATAAGTGTTATAGTATTGAAAATTGTTCGGACAAGCATTTTCTATGACAGAGGTCACAGGTCAAGGTCAGAGTGATTTTATTTTGGTAAGCGACACCGCTTTCCAAAGATGTATTCACATACCAAGTTTGGTATCTCTAAGTGTTATAGTATTGAAAATACGGTCCAGACAAGCATTTTCTATGACAGAGGTCACAGGTCAAAGTCAAGGTCACAGTGACCTTATTTTAGTACGTGACACATCGCTATCCCAAGATGTATTCACATTCCAAGTTTGGTATCTCTAAGTGTTATAGTATTAAAAATACGGTCCAGACAAGCATTTTCTATGACAGAGGTCACAGTCAAGGTCACAGTGACCTTATTTTGGTACGCGACACACCGCTATTCCAAGATGTATCCACATACCAAGTTTGGTATCTCTAAGTGTTATAGTATTGAAAATATGGCCCGACAAGCATTTTCTATGAAAGGTCACAGGTCAAGGTCAAGGCCACAGTGACCTTATTTAAGTATGCGACACACCGCTATCCCAAGATGTATTCACATACCAAGTTTGGTATCTCTAAGTGTTATAGTATTAAAAATACGGTCCAGACAAGCATTTTCTATGACAGAGGTCACAGGTCAAGGTCACAATGACCTTATTTTGATATGCATTTTGATATGCGAACCACCGCTATCCCAAGATGTATTCACATACCAAGTTTGGTATCTCTAAGTGTTATAGTATTGAAAATATGGTCTGGACAAGCATTTTCTATGACAGAGGTCACAGGTCAAGGTCAAGGTCACAGTGACCTTATTTTGGTACGCTACACACCACTATCCCAAGATGTATCCATATACCAAGGTTGGTATCTCAATATATAGTATTGAAAAGTCTTATAGTATTGAAAATATGGCCCGGACAAGCATTCGAAAGGACGGACGGAAGGACGGACGGACGGACGGACGGAAGGACGAGGTGCAAACCTATAGTCCCCCCCCCGGGACTGGTGGGGGACCAAAAAATACCTATACAAGTCTATGTAAAACTGTGACCCCCGGGAGTGGGGCCAAATTAGATCCCAAAGTCACCATTTGAATAAACTTAGAAGAGGACAAAACGCTGATGCTATAAGTAATACATGAAAGCTCTGTGCCTTGCGGTTTCTAAGAAGATTTTTTAAAGTTTTTTCCTACTTTATAAGTCTCTATGAAAAACATGCAAAATCTCAATATACAAACTTTGGATCCCCAGGTCACGGTCATTTTTGACCCCCGGGTCTAGGTGTTGATAGTCTAGGTGTTGGCGATTATTTTAAAAGAAACACTGTCGAAATCTGTCCAGTGGTTCTTGAGAAGATTTCTTAAAGTTTCGACCATATATGGTAATGGTGGCCATCTTGAATGTCGTGCTGACCTAATTTTAACAAATCTAAAAAGCATTCATCTAAGGATCATACATTTAAAGTTTGGTCAAAATTGGCTGAACGGTTTCTGAGGAGAAGTCGTTTGAAGCAAATCTTAACGATGACGGACAACAGACGTATGACATACGACGGACGAAGAGTGATCCCAATAGATCGGTTCTAAAAAGGGGCATAACTTTTCAAATAGAATGCATAGTTATGTGACTTAAATTGCACATGACATGTTATCTATCTATACTGAATACATGTGTGAAGTCTCATTGAATTCTGTCATGCTTACCGAAAAATGTTAACTAACTAACTAACCTAAGGCTAATGCCGATGCCAGGGCAAGTAGAATAGCTTGCCTTTTCTGCAAAAGGTTGAGCTAAAATGAGGCCCTCTCTATAGTGTTGAAGCAAATTATAGCATATTTAAGAAAATAAAGGGCCATAACTCCAGAGTTACTCGTCCGATCTGGCTGGTTTTCGAACACATTTGACCTTTTATTGATGTCAACAATCTGGCCAAGTTTGGAAAAGATCCGATGAAAAATAAAAGCCCTATCATGTTAACAAGGAAACATATAGCATATTTAAGACAAGAAGGATACGGCCTATTTGTCGAGCCCTATTATAAAGGTACAGACGTTTTATTTGACCAACACCAATGTCACTCATAAGAGATATTTAATTTATGCCATTAATAGTGGGGGATGCATGTCATAGCGGAGACCAGATGTGACCTATATTTTGTCAAAAATAGGTTACAGTGACCCGAAATTTTGCATATGATGTTAAAATGCACATAATGAACATTCTTGTGAATTTTGGTGAAATCCTGTAAAAATAGGAAACGAGATAAGCATGTCATAGCAGAGAGATAAGCATGTCATAGCGGAGATCGAACGACCTATATTTCATCGGAAGTATGTCACAGCAACCCAAAATGTTGCACATGATGTTAGATGCATATATGGAACATTCTGGTTAATTGATGAAAAACTCCCAACAAACTTTTTAAAGACTGCTGTGTCTGAGTGGTAATTAGCATACTTGCCTCCCAATCTAGTGGTTTCACGTTCTGTTCTCGGTGGGTTCACCTCCTGGGGTTTTCAAACGCACTCCCTCAGTACATTATTCATGCTGTGAAAGTATGCCATCCTTCGGGAGGGGATGTAAAGCCACCTGTCCTGTTACCAGGGAGAGCCATACCATGTGTACGCTGATCTTGCTGAACTTCTGTGTTGTTCAGTGATACAAAAAGCCTGTAAACCATTCCCCGGAAACGAGGCTGCCATGATAATCAGAACTGATCATGTGGCAT